>JAOBRG010022236.1:9205-39439 GCA_027574985.1 Umimayanthus nakama | reverse complement strand
TCCTGCCAATCGATTTTAACTGTTGTGCTCGGAAATTCAGCAACTGTTGTCTACTTTGTCTTTTATTTATTCTGATCCTCATCTTCAGCGTTCCTGTACTTGACGCAAGGCAAATGTCGTCTGCAACTGATTTAGATCTTCTAGCCGTATTGTTAACATCCATTTAATCTAATTTATTATGTTATATCGTCACCTATATTAAGTGGGTTATATATTAAAGCAATGATGGAAGCTTTTGAGAAGCATCATTATTTATGAAAAAAATAGTTTTTACCTCTTTAAGATTGATACCCTTGAACGTATTTATTGATAAAATTTATGATTTTGAAATATTTTGTCAAACGCTTGCAAAGATTGTTAAATTTTTGCAAATTAGAAAATCCAATGTATGGCCGCCAAATAAGTGGACTTGACTCAAACAACTGTTGCTATATTAGCAGCAATTGGTTTAATGAATAAGCTTTTCAATGACAGGATAGGGACGCTGGTTTTTTAAGTTACAGCGTAAATGGCCCTTTGTAGTAGAAAAGGAGGCAGTCCACAGCACCGGCATAAACTTACTTTTATCGACAAGTGTGTGGGTTATTTTGTTGAAGTACTCCGATAGAACGTTACGGACTAGCACATGCCTATTTCCGTGGCAACCGATTAAGTGTAACTAACTGCTTATCTGCGTGCCGAAAGGCTGGGCCTTATTTGCAACCGTACTAAGAGGGATTGCAGGTCAGATTAATGTAGTTTTGCCGTAATCAGTTTTCTGTTGTTTCACTTTAGGAAACCACGTGACCTGTCAGGTGGCTATTCATACTATTTATTAATGTAACTTTCACTTACCTACTAAAAATTTTGCAACAAATATTTGTGACGATATTTGAAGGGCTTAGGTAACGCTTCAAACAGCGTTTTAAAGAATCTTGTTAATGCAGCCTCGTTTTCATGCTACGTGAGATGGGGTCTTGGCAAAAACCTCCTTAATAACCGTACCAAGTTAAAAGCAACGATGGAAACAGCACAATTCTTCAAAAGCACCACGAGACTAGTGTTTTTAGCCCTGTTTCCTGCTTCTACTCAAAAAGTTTTACGAACACCGAAAATAAGCGCTTTTTCAAGAATTGCCTCTAGACTTTAAAAACAATAGTGAACAGCAAAACTAAACATGTTTGCAGTAATCGAGGGAGAAAGCCCTTAGTTCACACGTTTCTTGTTATTGGTTTGACTTTGTTTTATTGAGGCGTTAGTAAGAAAAACTCAAAGGAAAAAAGAAGCTACAAGATAACCTGTTCTACTGAACGTTACTGTTAAATGCAATGTTCTTATAAGGCAAGCCGTGTGAGGTAGGGGGTAAATGATGGGGAATATGTACCCGACATGTTCACAAGTGACGCGTTTGGTTTGTTAAACTTAGTGATTGTTTCGTGTGTTTAAGCCCGAAAATTTGCCAGTTTGCCACTTGGAAGTGCATCGCTTTTAAACTTTATAGTTTTGGATAAGATATTGTCACAGTAGCAAATGCAGAATTTTAGCAAATGTTCAATGCACGAAGAATAAACTATAAAACTGATCTCTTGTGACCATGTATTTCTATTTTTCCTGGATTGCTGATATTTGTCATACAAGCATTCTTAAAACGATCTGTTCAATCCAATAAATTCCCGACAATTCTTTTTTAAACTTTTAAGTTTAAAAAGAGCATAGCACTCACCATCAGCTTACCATTGCTAATTACCAGTATATCTATTCATCTGTTTACCACAAGAAAACCTTACAATGATTGTTTAATATGCTAAACTTTATTTGCCTTTTTTGAGGCCGGAAAGGGGGGGGGGGGGGGAGGGGGTTAAGGGTGATTTTGACAGAAGTCTGAAACTATCTCAGTAGAATTTCACGTTGTTTTTCTGCGTTTGCGCTTGGCTAATGCGCGATATTTTCTTTTTAAAAACATGACCCTTCCCCTTTAGAAAACTTATGTTGTTAATCCCTAGCAGTTTGATGTTGCGTTGTTCAGTGACCCGAGGTGGCTTTATATGAACCAGCTGGTTGAATATGGAATGAGGCTTGCAGGTTGTAACTATTTGAAGGCAGTTTGACAAGCAAAGCGTGATAACTGATAATCGAACCTACTCGAGTCTGCAGAGCAGTAAAAGTGCATTTTAAGCATGTTAAGTGAACTGTTTCATCATCTCAACTGAACACTACTCAGCAAGTGTAACAGACTAAGTTGCTAGTGTGTTCAGTAAATATCTGACTGATAATTGCAAAATTGCCGGCAGTAATTCTTAAACTTTAAATATAAAAACCGCCCATAGTTAAAATAGAGTCCCCGTTTCAAGATTTATTATAACTAAGTTGACTAAGTTGAAGGATGATTTAAATAAAAATATGTTTCTTATGGCATGACAGTGTAAGGCCTTATGCCTCTTTTCATCTTGGGTTTTTCCGGAATAAAACAGTTTTTAGATACTTTGTATACTTTGAACTAACTTGCGCTTTAGTTCATATGCGTGCTACCAGCTATGAAATCAACCAACCAGAAGTCTGAACAAACATTATTTGGCGGGTGGAACTCTCCCCCCTCAACTTGCTCCCCTACGTACGGACAGCTTATAAGTGGGTCGAGTTGAGTTAACAATGAGGTAACCGCAGATCTATTGATGAAAAAGCATTGCCTAATACAAAGAAAACGACCAGAACAATTCTTATCAGTAGTACTGAATTACGTGTAAGTGTTGAGATAATGCCTTGAAAATTAAGCGTTTACGTTTGGGCCAATGAAAGAAAGAACTCTTTCGTCTCACACACCAAACATTTGGTCGTTTAAGTTATGCTGACTGGTGATTAGACAACAAATTAACGAAACAGCCGACTGAGATATGAAGGCAAAGAAGCAGTCAAAGCCGCCAAAGGTTAGATATTCGTAAGTATGTTAAAATATTGTTTCCTTACTCTAATCTGATTACCAGTGTTTATGGCCGACAGGGCCTTAACCTGCCACGCGAGTTTGGGAGATGTTTTGTAAGTTATGAAAAGTCAGTCTTGCGATCAGTGAAGGAAAGTGGCTTGAGTAGTTCTTTGTAAGTCGTTAGATGAAAAAGGCGAGTTTTGCCCAACAATGTAGGTTAAACCTATTTAAAAAAGGAATTGCGTTTAATAAAAATAAAAAAATTAGTGGGTGAAGCAAATGAAGCGGAATCGAAAAGCGATTGAGTGAGTGAGTAAGTAAGTAAGTAAGTAAGTAAGTAAGTAGTAATTAAGTGATTAATTTAATGAGTGGGTAAAAGTAAGAAAAAAAGTAAGGTGAACAGTTAAGTAGGTAAAAACGTAAGTTAGAAAAAAGTAATTAAATAAATAAGTTATAAGTAAATAAGTCAGTAAAGTAATGAAAGCAAGAAAGTAAAAAGTAAGTAAGCAAATTAATTAATTAAGTACGTAAGTAAGTAAGTAAGTAGGTAAGCAAGCAAGCATGCAAGCATGCAAATAGGCAAGTTAATAAGTAAGTAAGTGAGTGAGTGATTGAGTGAGTGGGTGAGTAGGTGAGTAAGTGAGTAAGAAAATAAATATGTAAGTAAGCAAGTAAGTAAATAAGTAAGTAAATAAGTAAGTAAGTAAGTAAGTAGGTAAGTAAGTATAGAAAAGCAATCGTTAATTCAGTATACTCGAAGTATGTGATAAATTTATAGCTAAAGTAGGTAAAAAGGTAGATAAGCCTACGTAGGAAAGTGAAGTAAGTGAGCAAATAAATCTGTATTTAACCTTCACAGAAGGGTCCGAGAACTGCTACACTAATCTTGTCGGTTCAAAAATTGTTTTACGTTGCTGCATGAAATGTTTCTAGAATTCTACTTTGAAAAAATCAGATCGAGACTTTAAGTCGTACGTTACTGCCACTTCCTTTTTTCCGCGCCTTGTATTCGCTTGCAGGCAAGAATCTCCCACTCCTAAAAAAACAATGCATTTAGTGTATGATACAATTTAATGTCGGAAACGGTGTAGAAGACATAGTTATCAATGTCTTCGAGTTGAATTCCTCTGTAATATACAACCAGCTTCTGCTTCGCCGTTCGATCACTCGACTGGCTCTGAGGAAAAGAAAGAGACTAACAGCAATATAATTTGTCGGGAATAGAGATACATGCTAGCATCACTTATTACTTTCACGGCCTGGTGTCGTTTAGAGCTGATAGCCGAAAGTATTTTGCCTGTATGCATGATTTTGTGTGATCTACTACCCAAAGGCGCCTGTCAATGATTTACATTCAAGTCTAAACAAAGCGAAGTAGTGTATCCTTAGACATGACAATGCAAATTTGATATAATGGTTAATTCTGAAACTCTTTTTGAAACAATACCCGAGCTTGGAGCAAGGGCCAAGCTCGTTTTGTGTGACATCGCATGAATGCATTACGCGAGGTTAACTCATGATCAGGTTGGCGTTTCCCCACGGAACACTGGTAAAGCTTTTCATTTTAAAATTAAACGTTTAGGGGCCACGAGTTCGGATTTTTAGAAAACCTCTTGTTCTATGAATGGTTTTTAAATAGTTGACAGTACAGTGTACGACGCGACGTAAACAACTAACTTATTTTTCAGTTATATTAGTTTGCATAATTGTCCCATTTAATTATTTCTTGGTTCTGTACAATAGTAATGTGACATGGCGTGATTTTCTCCTTTTAGGCCTTGATGTGTAGCTCATAGCCTGCGAGACGGCTTATTTTTTCGGGAAGAGGAGGGAGGGGGGATGGCGGAGGAGAGGCGCAAACGGGCCGGGTAGCAGGTTATGTAGCTGACGTTTCAATGAGTCCCAAGCGTTAGCCTTTTGACAGATTATCAATTTTAAAAGAACAATTACTGAGCATACAGCAAGGTACGGGCCGAGTAAGGCTGTTAATATAGCCTCTTGTTCATATATGTTTCTGCTATCAGATATTTTGAATAGTTTCAGGCTCAATCTAGTTTTAAGTTACTTCATTGTTCACGCAAGCTGGGTATTTTAGCAGCTTGTCAATCGGGAAGAACTGGCCTAAGTTTAGCAAGCCATGCTGGTAATGAGCGAGCGAGCGGGGGCGCTATTTTGCACTCACTGAACCACTATCGTGTTGCGCAGTACATGCATGAAGAAAGTTTCGCAACACCTAGTGATAAAGCAAAGACAAGGAATGGCCTTTTGCCAATCTCATTTGCATCTGCGTTGAATAAATGGTCTTGTTTTTGTGTTCACATTACATAGTGAATGTCTCTGTTTGTCGAGTGAATTTCGTGGACGTGCCAGTTGGAGGAGTAAGGTTTTGCATTGCGGTGCCGTGTAAAGAACAGAGCCAGTCTGTGAATGCAAGTTTGTGCGCAAACTATATATTAAAACGGTAACTTTGCAGTGATTTGTCAGAGTTGCAGTTTGTGCCGTGCCACAGTTTTTACCGCGGTTTTAAAGAAACAAAGGTCTGATGAAAGCAGCCAGTAAAAGTTATACAGCAGAGTAAAATCAATGAGCGTCAATCTGATATGAGCATTTGGTTTGCAGTTTTTCACTATAACGGACATTAAATTATTAATGAGAAAGGATTGTATCATTGATTTGCACAACAATAGGACTTACGATTGAGCACACCGCACAAACAAGACAAATATATCTAGCCAAGCCTATTTATTAGCTTTCGAGTTATGAGCCTAACTTCGTGTAAGCATCAAAATGCAGTCATTGCCAAATATAGGCAGTAAACTTCAGCCCAGCAGGGCGTCGACCACTGATAAGTGTCACAAATCTGAAGCCAAAGCGAGTCAGGCGTTAAAGTCTGCGCAGTAAATGGCACTTGGTAGGCCTTGATATGGTCAATTAAGCTCTTTTTCTTAGCAGGTGCGAATATGCAACCAGCGAAAAGTTTTGCGTTTTAGTTTACGCACCTGCCTGCTAACTCAATCTTGCACAAAGAGCTTAATGTATGATAATTAGCTTAAAGCACGTCTAAAACTTTAGCTGCAAGTTCCTGTTTTGTAGTAGGACAAATTAAGGACAGCAATCAGTGGAAAAGCATTCTTTGCATTTTGGTAACGAAATGCCTCGGTCCTTTTTGGTTGCGAAGAAACGGAAGAGCTCAACCAGCGATTCTGCAGTGGAGAAATTCCTGGAGCCTGACTGTCTGGGAGAGCCAGCAAGTGATTTTCCGCATGGTTGGTTTTACATTTGTGTACCTGTTTGTGATTGTGCACTTCTTTGGGGCGACATTTGGGTACCAGCTCCTCAAACAGGAGACAAGAAAAACGTTTTACTTCACTTCTTTTTTTGAGAGGCCAAAACCTTAGTTGTCCGCTACTCAAGATTGCATTGATTTACAATTGAACTGATTTTCAATATGAATGCGCACTCCGCTGTTTAAGAAGCTACACAATAAGGCTTGTGAAAGTTTTTTAAAGCTGAAATAGTTTATAGTTTATTTGCTACATCTAACGTTAAGCGTTTATTTTTCAGTAACAGAAAAAGTTTTCAAAGCAGAAACTATCAATCAAGGAGAATATTCAGCCAGCGACAAGAGAGGAAGCGCTGTTGGCAATACTCCACAGAATGGGAAGGAGAATGAACTTGAATCAAGGGCAGACCTCCCTAGAGGTTCAGAGACTACGTTCGACAAAGAACACCAAGGTATAACACTAACCTCAAACTAGTTTTAATTCACTTGTAGCCGATTAGTCAAAATATTTTGGTTTAGCGATCTACATCTGTATTTATAAATTAGTAAAGATTACAGTGTTGTGTCGTGTAGTATTATGAAATGAAAACATTGCTATTCTGTTGAAAAACGTTCACCGTAGAAATGTTACTGTACTCACATATTATTATTTTAATCTCCAATCTCGATGTATAATACTGCAAAATATAATCCAGTTTGCTTTGTTAGTAAAAGGCCAGCTAATAGCACAGGACACGCTATATTTTATTTGAGTTTGAGTGAGATCTTTCGAGTTGTTTACTTGAAGACAGGTGGCAAATTGCCTGCCAGAAAATATTTGGGTGGGCAACAATTGCTCCCCGACTGCGCTGTCCGTTTGTTCAAGTTGGTTGAATTAAAAAAATCTAAAAATGTGATACAATAAAAGAATAAGAAATACTTCAAGAGCACTAGAAGTGTAAAAAAGGAAATAAGAAGTTCTGTCGAAGAAGAGTATGACCGCTGTTGACAAGTAGATCAGACATTTCGGGGATTCAAATCACGTTGTCGTTCTTACCTTCCCTGAAAACTAGGATGTGACGAACTTTTACAACTTTCATCAAAATAAAGGACTTAAAACTATATTACTTTTGTAAAAAAAGGATAAAAAGCGGAACTTCAAATTAATTATTTTGTTTCGCAATCGCAGTCTTATTGAACACGCCCAAGAAGGCAATATTGCTTGTGAGGGGGATTTGCTTCATCACGTACTGAAGACATTTTTGGGTAGACCATAAATATAGTACGTATACAGAAAATGACAAAAACATCAGAATGGTTTATTCTCTTTATCACTCGAACGATATCAATTCTTGGTACGGCGAATTTTCCAGAAAAAGGAACTTAACTACGACTTTTGAGCTAACACAAGAAGTTGAACAACTTCTTTAGAAAAAGACGCGCAACAGACGATCTTGATACGCAGTGTATTTTTAATTTAAACTTTGAATTAAATTTGCGGTAGATTTTCTCTGCTATAGTTTTTGAAAAATAACTGAAGATGATTTAATTGCTATCCTTTACTGATGTTTAAAGCCTTTTCACTTCGGTCGTTTTCAGTAAAATCTATCAAGTGATAAATCTGAATAATTATCATACAAAATTTTGACATTCTACGTATAATCTTGCGTTTCAATGCAATCGTTCTTTGATTCCTAAGTTATTTTTCTTTAGCTTGCGCGGCTGCTCCTTCAGTGTTTAGCTCAAGGAATACACAAAACAAGACAAGACAGCAGTTATATCAGTTTTATTCACATTCACTATTTATAACCAAGTTTCATTAAGGCTATATTTAGTTTTAAAGGAGTTATAAAGTATTTTGAATAAGAAACTAAAATAAACTGCATTTTAGGAAACGCCCATTTAGAGTCTAAAGTTGGCCTTGTAGTTTTATAGTTGAACACTATCCATGCATGTTTTTATCTGATTCATGTACAGACACCAGTATGGACATATTAAACTAAAATCCCCAAATGAGCTTACATATTCACTTTAAATACTTGGAATAGGTAGACTTTTCACTAAGCAGGGGACTTCCCAGGGAAGTACATAGAGCACAATACCAATTGATGTAACGACTGTTTTGAATGGGTTCTACGAATCAAGAATATACTTCGTTAGTAAATACTTTTAGCTTCTTTCGGAAAATTGAAGTTACGGACACGTTCGAGCTGAAAGAAGTTATCGTTTCCTTAACTTAACTGCCATTAATTAATTTTAAATAATGATTCACAGTTGTTTGATGAAGACTATGCTTCTAGAACTAACTGAAAATGTTCGTATTCTTATTTCTCGAACTTAGCAAAAATCACGGAGAAAACAACTACTCTACTTTGTTGCAGAGTGAACACGCTCAGGAACTTCTTACAAACAAGATACCTCTTTTCAGTTTGTTCACCAGCTTAACTAACCTTTATAGCATTACTGCCCTCTCCCAACCTTTCTCCTTTTTGTTTCTTAATACTTTGTTCAGGTCGGTACCGATGAAACTGGTGAATGGACATTGTTGACGATTTTTTGATTTAAGATATAGCTCATTATCTTTCTCCCTTTTTTATTTTTGAAGTTTCACATTTGTCATCGTTTTGCTGCAAAATGTCATGAACTGACTTGTTGACCAAGTAGAAATTAGGTGTTTAGCCTTTTCTGGCATATCGTGCAAAGACTTCACTTACGCAGCTGGACCATTTTGTTATACAGTTTGGAAGTAACTATCAATCTTTTTATGTGATGAACAATCATTTTCATTAAGCATTTAAAATTTTACTTTCTGGATATTCGACGGTTTTGTCAGCTACTTCTATGATCAAAGTCAAGCTGAGGTTGCATTGTTGAAACTGGTATTGAAGAACATAAAATGCGGGTGTCTTACATTGCCTGCAAACTTACTTAAAGTTCCCAAAGAAAGATACAGGGGGGAGGCGGGTAATTTCGTAGTTAATTATATAGGTGTAACCTAAAGTACATCTTTCATTTTACAACATCCGGGTATGTATTTTTAACCATGATACAAGTGGTGAGTTATTGGTGATTAGTCAATCTTCTTGTACCGGATGTTTGCCTTTTTTAAATTGCAGGCCATTTCACTTATCGGTAAGGCCGGTACTTGTAAGGAGAGCCTGAGTATATCACCTGTTATTCACAGGAACTCTAAGCTGATTCATAAGTACTTTAAATTCTCAGCGCTGTTGAGACGCTTTAGTTAATTCAACTTTGATGGCTGCGTTGCTGTGTTACCCTTTAAGTAGGAATTATCTAGAATAATAAATGTGCCAACCTATCAGTCTAAGTTTTGAAAAACTTTCTAGTTATTTTGTAACTTTTTGTAAGCAATTCTCTCATTATTAATGGCATATATCTTTTCTCAACACACGTGCACAAACACGATTTCCTGCAAAACCACTTCCGCTTCCTTAAAGTTTGTTTGATTTGAGTTCATGTTTCATTCAAGTATAAACATTGTGTTTATGATATGCGACTTTGATATAAATCATCAGAGTTGCAGTTTGACAAGCAAACCTGTAGGTTCTGTCGCTGTTGTCTAATATTCTCAATATTCTAAGTTAGAATTGACAAAACTGAACATCTGTGCCTTTTATGTAACGAAATTGCTTTCAGTTCTTTAATCATTTAGTTCTTGTAAAATACTGCATGGTCATGTTTGGAGTTGTCGTCAGCAGGTTCAAAATTAGCTGCATTTTAGTATAACCGAACCGTACTAGTTTTACACTTCAAGTGGTTGACAGGAGATGGACAGAGGTGCTAGAGATTTTTGTTTGACTGGTTTAAGAGGTTGATTAACGTAACAACTATAAGCAAATCTGCTCGTCTAAGGACGTAAGAACAACAACCAAAGTAACAAAATAGGAAGTATAGAACTAGTAAAGAAAGATGATTGCTATCATCAAAAAATATCTTATTGCAAGAAAAAAAAAGAATGAACCTTTTTATCATCAAGAAAACCGAGCTACAGTACGAACTCCATTTTTACATCCAAATACCCTACATATACCGCTTGTTTGAAGCTGTCCAGTAAACGGACAAAGGGAATCCCTCTGTATGCATGGCTAGTTATATACGACTGCTTTAAACGATGCTAGATTTGGCTTACACCGATGGAACTCATTACAGTTTCCATTGGTGTAAAACTCATAGATAAATGATATTAAAAATGCCCTGCTTATAATATGAAGTGTGATATACGTTTTGCAATAACATGACTGAAAAGTCATTTCAGTTAAGTTTTTGTTGATGTTTTTGTCTTATTTATTATTGATGGTTTTACTTGATAAAAAAATGCCACTGGAGATAAGAACATATGATAACGGTTCCTAAAGTTTTAACATTGCTGTCGATTTACTTGCCTAATGTTTGGCAAGTTTAATGTGTCAATCATAAATAAACACGACATTTGACTACCATGAAAGAAAATTCGGCGTTTTGCTACAATTAAATTTAATACAATTAAAGTTTGTAAAAGCTGCTGTTTGTAGTAGAATCTCAAAATGCATTCTATTGTCAGTCATATTGTGAACAAATTGTTATCATGAGTAAAGTTCTTTCGCCAATAAAGAAAAAGATCTTAAAAATCATTCTTCGCTTTGAGCCTTTAATTATTAGAAACTGATGTGGTCATTAGTTATGGAAGTATTTGGTCCATTTTTTCCACTTAGGAACCATCGCGATGTTAAGGACTGTAGAAACTATATTCATCTTATTTCTATCGGTTGTTAACCCGTTTGTTCTATCAATTTATTGATAAGAGCGAACAATAATAAGTCTTGTTAGTGTTGCTTTCAACACCATTTTACTAAAAGAATGTAAACTGACAAAGCTAATAAATATTTATAGACATACGTACACTCGAGATTTATTTGCCTAGTGTTTGGCAAGTTCAACATATCAATCGTAATTAAACACGACATTTGGCTACCATAAAAAGTAAATCCGGCGTTTAGGTAAAAAAAACACCTGCAACGGCTAACAAGCTTTACATGTGTTTATACATTTATAATTTGTAAGAGTTGGTGTTTGAAGAGAAATCTCAAAATGCATTCCACTGTCAGTCAAATAAACCATGGGTGGCTGCCCAAATACAACCATTGTGCCCAAATACAACCGTTTCTGCCAAAATACAAGCATTTACAACACATTGTTAGCATGTAAAGTTTTTTCATCTAATAAAGAAAAAGATCTTAAAAAATCATTGTTCAATTTGAACCGCTAATTATTAGAAACTGATTTGGCCATCATTTATGGAAGTATTTGGTCCATTTCTTCCACTAAGGAACCATCACGATGCTACGGATTGTGAAAACTGTATTTATCTCATTTCTATCGGTTGTTAACCCGTCTGTTCTACCAATTTATTGATAAGAGCGAACAATAATAAGTCTTGGCATGGTGCTTTTCAACACCATTTTACTAAAAGAATGCAAACTCACAAAATTAATTAATATTTATAGACATACGTACACTCAAGATTTACTAGCCTAGTGTTTGGCAAGTTCAACGTGTCAATCGTAATTAACACAACATTTGAATACCATGAAAGAAAATCCGGCGTTTAGGTAAAAAAAAACACCTGCAATGGCTAACAAATGTACATGTGTTTATACATTTATAATTTGTCAAAGTTGGTATATGGAGAGAAATCTCAAAACGCATTCCATTGTCAGTCATATAAACCAAAACCATACGTACACCCGAAAAATAACAAAAACAGCGACTATACACATCTGACATCTAAGCGAAGATTTCTTCGATCTTCAATCATGCTGTGTTTCCCCAAAAGTACAGTTTACGCCCCTGGCACAAAGTAGCCATGTAAAGCGCATTGCAGTAGATTTTTTTTTAAAAAAAATAACTAACTTAAATTAAAACTGAACTACTTTTTCTAGGTGTCTGTTTAGATTTACACCGTAGTGGAGATGCCATATTTCTAAAAATTTTTTTTTCAGATTTGTTCCTTGACTAAACTAACACTTCGTACAATATCACTTTAGTGAAGCACTATGCCAGTGATATTGAAATTTCGCTTTTTTGACAGATATTGATGCTTGAAATGTCAATCGCTTTTAGTACAATCATTGCACGAGCATTTCACTTTATCGTTGACAAGATTGATAGATATTTACAAAAATAAAGTCAGTCTAATTAAGGAACCCTTACGGTTACATTTGTACATTTAGGAATTGTTCCAAAACCTAAAAGGACACGAGATGAAAGACAGAAATAGAACCATATATCTACTAAGCTCACTAAGAGGAACTCACTAACACTTATTTGTTCCCTTTTTTCATCGATAATTATACATTTGCTTTAATAATTTACTAAGCCTGTATCCATTATGCCAAATGAATGTCTGCCTGTACAAGTAATTAACTAATGGTGCGGGTGATGGTGGTCCCACCTTAATTAAAACAGCTTTGATACGTCAGTTCTCTTCATTATTTCGCGTTTCAAATGGAGTCAACACGAAATTCCCCTTTCGCCCATCTTGGAGTAGTTTCCTTACAAAATGTCTCAGGATTAAAAGACTTGCCAAGCCCCATCTGGAAAACACCAACGTCGTCGGCATTTACCATGCCCAAATCATTTCTGGTGCGGTCGGGAATGCTTTCTTATTCCCCGATGGCAAGTTCTAGGTACAACTTCGAGCGTTTTTACACCTACCCTTCGCCCTACCAAGTTCAAGGTATGTCAGTATATCACAAGCTGTGGACAGATTTATTTCGTATTGTAGTCTCGTGAGGATATCTGGTTTCCATCGACGTTATCTCAATGATTTTATAGATTCTTAATATTTGGAAAAATAAGTTAAAGCAACGCAATATTGCGAAATCAATACCTTGTGCTAAACGATGTAAAGTCGCTCCTTTGCCAGCGCTAATTAAATATCAAGGTTGTGTCTATGCGAGGTGCTGTTGTGCACAAAACTGTCAAAAAATATTAAATACAAAGATGGAAGAGCTATGAAAATTGAACGATATGTTAGATTCATGTAAAATTCAATTTCTTTTAGCAGTGTATTCCTAATGAGATGGTGCATGTGTATACAAGCCTAAGTATTTCTCAAACATTAAACGAAATACATTTTACATCAAAGTTTTGTTGTGCATGTTTGCAAAATACGTAGAATCGTAATGTTACTGCGTTTAAACTTGAATTTCTTGGCTACACCTTGAACAACATTATCAAATATACTGCTATTTATAAATTGCATTAAACAATGACAAATCTGTTAGTTTCTCAACTCACTTTGACTCACGCAACGATAAAGGAAAAATGTTCAACCTTTGATTGAAACAGGATAAGTTTAAGAAACTTAAGAAACAGCTGCAAGTAGCCCGCAGATTTGCAACAAGTGCAATTATAGTTCTCTGCTAATTGAATTTTGCTAATGTTTTAAAAATCAGAGAAATTGCTGTTTCGTGTTCTGTTAGGAGTAGTTTATGGCGAATCATTCCATCTGGTGCTTGTCTGAGTTCTCATGATTAAGATTTTAAAAAAAGAACATCTAAAACTCTTGCGAGCGTTGCATACTAAAGTAAGTCATTTTAGTAACTTCGGAGAGATTTGATTGTTGCCGTGTGTAATATACACCCATTCCAACAAAATATAAGTCACATTAAGAAGCCGGATAACGCTGACAACTAGTAGTAAATGAGTAAAAGCGTCAGCCCTTTTGGGTGGTGCCCTGGTAGAGTTTTACCCTGCAGGTTTCCAATCAGCTCACACAATTGTTTGGTAAAGTACACCAAACGTATAAAGATCCAAAATGGGAGTTTTTACTTTGTTAAGAAGTGTAAATGTTCTTGTGTATAAGGTACTCTTGTTACTTTCAAACTACTTTCATGTTCTTGATAACGCTGTGCGATTTGATTCGAGAAATGTTTAGCTATAATTAGTATTGAAGAAGAAACAGGTTTCTAAAAGGGTGGTTAATAAGATGCCTAAAGTTTACTTCCAGGTTCATTCTTCTTGTGGCTATCGTGCATTAACTATTTTTGAAAGAGTGAACTTATTTGTTTGTGATGTTTTTCTTCAAAAGGCAAGTATAAACTAAAAGGAAAAAAAGATTAAACAAACTTTCTCCTCTCAAGAAATGAAACTCGATTGTACCCCCTATTTCAGTTTCAGGGCGCAAACATTTCCAAATTATTCAGGACTCACAATTCCTAAACTAAACTATTAACAAATACAAAACCTCAGTAGAATGATTATTGCATCAGGTGCGTAAACATTGTCGAAGAAACATATCCAAACAATGTCTAGTTCAGCTAAAGTATGAAAGTGATAATACAACGAAAATTTGCAATAAAAACTAAGTGAGCTATACTCGAAGTTCCAATCAAATTTTGAGCAACTTCATAGAAATATTTCTACAGTTCAAATGATTTTGGAAAGGTAATTTGGTTGTTCTATGAGCGGTACACAGCAGAATTTTGCGATGTTATATTGCCACTTAAACTCTACTAATGTAGCCTGAAAATTAAACGTGATGTTTGTTCTTTTCTTCTACATCTAGAGACGCTTACTTTGCAACCGTTTGTTGAAATTGTTTTCAAAAAATACAATATACTTAGAATAGGGTTACGTTAGGTAACGATAGAAGCCCAACGGAGTTGCTAGATATTGCAATCTAAACCTTCAACCTTTAACAAACCTATCAAAGTAAACATCCACGCATATTCAAACCATAACTAGTCAAGGAAACAGTTCTTTATTTTGAAAATAGGAAACACTTAATACTGAGTAGCAGCGACGGATGATTCTTTTGTTACCTTGGAAAGTTTCAATATGTTGAAAGACAAGGTGTTTCGCGCGAAAGCAAGACCAAGAACGCGACGCGGAATTATACTACACCATATCAGTAGGAAACACAATATTCAATCCAAAAAGGTTCCTTGACAGCCTTGCATGATGAACTTAAAAATGTTTAACTGGCTCCATGTATTTTTTAGCTTTCGCTGAGAAGTGATTTACCAAGAAAACGGAGAGTTCTGATACTTAGTGGCAATGTAGAGTGGCGGTTAATACATTTTGTGGCGTTTGCATGGTCATTGCTTGTTAGGAAATGCCAAGTACAAGGAAAGAACTTAAAGTTTAGATGCAAGAAAAAAGAAAGTGGAAAAAAGGAGGAGTAATTTTGAGTTGGTAAGAATCTGTATTCAGAATACATTCTTTTTTGCGGTGTGGCAAGGAGTTAAATCAAGGCGTTCACTTTGAAGACTATGTGAAGTTTTCAAGAGGCCCACGTTCACCTGCTAAACGAATCGTTCTTAATTGACAATCCATTAGTTTGTCGATATTACCCTCCGAAGAGTTACAGGACTATTATCTGATTGGCTTATCTCCATATTGCAACCCTACCAGCATCCCGCGGGGTATACTCAATAATTAACCGGGTACAAAATGTCGCTGTTTGCGCAAGAACAATATTAAGATTGGTAAACGAACGATATTTGTACGACGCCAAAGTATTTCGTTTTTTGCCTTCATGCTTTTCAAAAATCCTCTAAAGCCATTTACAAATTAATTTCTTTCAACATTATCTCTAAACAGAGTTAACGACTTCTTCGCTGCTGAATTATAAACGTATCGAAATGAAAGTAAATGAAACTATTTTTATGGAGTTCCTCTTGTAAAGAATGATTTTGCAAGAACAAAGATTATCCAAAAACTTAAACCAAGAGTGAAACCGCCACAATACTTCTATTTAGCTAGGCGTTAAACGTTTATCAAAACATCTATTCAAACTTTGAAATAACTGAGTCTGAGAAGATGGTGCAACCTGCAGACTTTTCGAGATCGGGATTTTTTTAGTGCGATTTGACAATTATGATAACTTCCTTGGCTCATTTATTTTGAGAGCAAATCTTTGAAGTTGTTTGCAAGCAAAATCGCGATGGACACTCTAATTGAGTAAAAAGTGCAAAGGGATGGTTCATTGCTATGGTTTGTTTGTTAGTTTTTATTCAGTTTTCAAAATGTCTTAACTACTAGCACATTTGGTAGGAAACAACAGCACGACTATTTATTCTGAAACCTGAAAAAAAATATATATCACTCTTTACGTGTTTCTTATTTGTTTTGACGTACAAATTAACCAGATGTCGAACACCGATTATGTAGCCACTCATCTGTATTTCTTTAGGCGTAAACGCCTTGGTGCTGCTGGTTTTACAGAATATTCGGATCCTAACCAGGAGGGAGGCAAACAACTTCCAATGCATTTACTTAAACTGGATTGGAACCAACCCAATCTTCTCTCAACACGCAGATGTAATCGTTTTTACCAGCGGTCTTCAGCTTGGTAACCAGGAACGATAAATGGAACACGAGTCTTGAGAGCCTCAAACTACAGAGAAAACACTGACTCTACCCGTCCAGAACGTCTATACCGTTACATTTAACTCCCCTACAGTACATCACGTAGTTTTTGAACTAGTTGCTAAAGAAGGCCAAATGATGTCTAACAAAATATGGGTTTGATAATTAAATAAAGGTTGATATGTTTTGTTTTTCACCTGTGTGATATGGTGTTCGCTGACATTTCGAGTGTTAGCCCTTCGTAAAACGTCTGCTAAACACCATATCCCACTGGCGAAAGACATATCATTTCAACCGTTGTTGATCAAAACCGTTTCAGCTTAGTCGCCCACGCAGAAAAAAGTATCTTTTTTCAAAACTAGTCTTCTGCAGCAGCTGGGCCCGGTTGCTCGAAGGTGAGTTAGCGCTAACCCAGACGGTTAAATATTGAGAAAATGAGTTTACCTCCTTAAAGATTGATTTGGGCTGTCATTTCGGGTTTACATAACTGGGTTTACTTCCTGTGTTCTTCGATAATAATTTGGAAAGATCAAACGCATTTCTAGATGAAGGAATTATGTTCAAAGTTTCACCTAACCCTTGGTTAACTTTAGCGGCTCACCTTCGAACAACTGGGCCCGGCGATGTCTAATACACGCTGGTTTTCCAACAAACGCTTCCATCGCAGCAGGAATCCCTGGAGAAAAGAAACCCATGACGAAATCTAACTGCCATTGATACGGCTAACACTACATTTTACTTCATCTCCCAGGCACATCGGATGAACATGAAGAATACAGTAGACCCTTGGCATACCCGGAGAGAACGAGATGCACAGAATACGGAACAGATGGCTATGCTCGATTCAGAGGTATGTTATGTTAACGGAAAAGTAACGTCAGTCGTACTGCGTCTACGTATTATGCAAGTGTATATGAATGTTATGTTTTGCAGCAACGTGCAAACATGCTTAGTAACTTTCTCGAACAGGCAAAGGCGTGAAAAGACAAAGCGACGTGCTACTGGAACTGCTCCACTAAAGGGTTTTGTATTTGATAAAGCAATTTGTCTTTAAAAAGTTTTCCTGGGTTACTTATTTTACGCAAGGTGTAATAAATCATTGACAGAAAATACACCAGTTGACCATGGGGCAGTAAGTTCCATTTTTTCAACATCAAACTAATTTGTGAGGGCTACAGAGGAACATAAACAAGTTACATTATTTTTGGTAAATTGTCGGTTTGGTAGGTAAGTTATTGGCGGGAGAGATTCGATTTCATTAGTTTGAAGTTCTAGCTTTCTTTTTGAGACGGCACCACAAATATATTGACGCTTTTTTACAAATAGGACTTATGTTTCGTAATTTGCTAACGACGCCCGTTACCCGAATACCAAGGGTAGACGAAATTTAACCTCTTGGAAAGAGGGCCGAGGAATTTCGTAATGTTTTAATTTTCCTCAAACAAGAAATTAAAGGCAAACTGCACAAACAGATGAGAACGAAGACGCGGCAGTTGATTGCACGGAAAAATGAAAATAATACAACTTAATACTGATCAGATAGGCAATATGTCAGTTACATTCTCTTTATTGTGATCTTGCCTGCATAATTGCATACCGTAAAACATAAGGCTTCTTTTCTTTGTTAGGCCCTTGGAAGGGTTTCTTTTTGCAAACTCAACCTTCTTTTCACTGAAGAAAAATAAATCATGCAAAAGCTGGTGTTGACGACTATCACAAGACGAGCAAGACTACTACTCAAAGTTTTCAATTTAAGTATATTTGAATGTCAAAATATACCAACGAAAACTACGAACACCACTGTTGAAAGAAACTTATAAGCTTCTTCTTAAGATGGGCTTCTTTTGATAGTTATTTTTGTAATGTCAAAAGCGGGGCTTCTGAACGAGTTGGGCTTTACCTCGCGATTGTTACTTTTAAATCCAATTCTATAAAAATTGGTAACATTGTAGATTAAAAGCTCTGATAAATAAAAGCAGTCTGCAAGGGGGCAAATCCCTGACATACCATAATGACCTTTAATAATACTTTGCATTGTTTTGTAGGAAGTATTCCAAGAGCTTTTCCCCTACCCATCTCCCCCAAGGGCGAAGTGCCGCACGCAACAGACCTCCACCCCGGGTCACACTTGCTCTTGAGCGCAGACTCAGGTAATGTGTACAGGAAGCCAGAACTGTTCAACCGTTGGATGCAGCACTGGGCTGAAGCGAGGTGCGGGCCGATTCCCTACCGCAATGCACTCCTCTACCATAGTGCTTTGCGCCAACATTCACTTCTCATGCACAACCCAGAGGTTAGATCTGCAGGCCCGTCCGGAAATGGTCAAGATGCTTCTGTTGATAAAGAGCAGAGAGAAAAATCCAGGGACATACCAGTCAAGCCCGATAACCGCGGGAACTCCAGGCGATTGTATACGTGCAATATTTGTGAAAAGGTTTTTAACAACTCGGTGAGCTTGAAGCAGCATATGATCGTCCATTCGAACAAGAAGCCTTTTCACTGCAAAGCCTGCGGGAAGTCATTCAAGAGATCCTCAACACTGTCAACCCATATGCTCATCCACTCCGACACACGCCCGTTTGGTTGCCATTTCTGTGGTAAGCGGTTTCATCAGAAGTCAGACATGAAGAAACACACTTATATCCATACGGGGGAGAAGCCACACGTGTGCAGATTCTGCGGTAAGTCGTTCAGTCAGTCATCCAACCTCATCACTCACTGCCGCAAGCACAAAGGCTTCAAACCGTTCTCTTGTGAGCAATGCGGGATGGATTTCTACCGCAAAGTTGACATGAGGAGACACGTCTACACCCACGAAAATGAAGCAAAGTAGACCTCAAGCGCCTGCATGTGAACTCCGTTTTGAAGTAGTTAACAAACTGGGCTGTTATGTAACATTATCGCAGAATATAAAGCGTGTTTTGAGTCTTAAGGTTGCTGAAGGTCGCTTCAAAGCGTGCTTAGTTGCCTGAAAGTGAATTAAGTAGCAACAACAGCCCTCCAGTCGCTTTAAGATGTCTAAAATCTCTTAAAACTACTCTGAATTTCCTTGATTGTGGGTGAACTCCGATTTCACACTTACATGTAAGACCAGTTGGCAACTAATCACCCGACAGAAGTTTTATAATTGTTCCAAGCTGCCTTAAGACGCTTACAGTTGCCTAAAGTCGCACTCAGTCAGTATAGGTATTTTCTCCTAGCCCAAATTATGACGATACCGCCGGTCAAAGAATAGGACTAGTGCAGGATGGACCTCAACGGAAGGTCACAGAAGGCATGCCTATATCCAAGAAAATGGAGTAAAATAGCTATTTTTACTTAAGTTCTTCTTGAAAAAGCCTTGTTTTGTCACTTTTCGGCAAGCAATGAAAAAAGTTTGTTTACATCAAGTTGCCCTATGGCATATCCCATAGTGCAACAGTAACGCTCATTCTGGACTTGCAGAGCTAACAACCTTGCACCTGAAACCAATCGCAACTTGTAAAAAAACAGCTTTCACTTTTTTTCCAGGGCTGAAAATAAAACAATTGTCATACATGTAGAGAGTTTCAAAATGTAAACAAAATGTGGCTTAATAATGAAAAGGATAGCTGTGGAGATAACAGTGAACACTGAACTTGCTTCACAATCGAAATGATCATTAGTTTCTAGATTTTGTTGAGAAGACTTAGTGACACTCAGACAGAAAAGACGGTTTCGTTGGCATCTATTTCTGCAAAATACAGATGAAGAAAAGATTGAAAAAAGTTTGTTGTTTGAGCAAATGCTTCACTTATTTATCAATACAGATTCAAATGACAAGCACAAAAACTAAAGTTAGGCCAATCATTTGCATTCTATTTCATAGTATCGTAAGAAATCATTTTAATAACTTGGAGCAATGAACTCAGCGAATGAAGAATTTTAAAATGTATGACTATATAAATTATATGTTCGTATACATCACTACGCTCGATAAAAATGAAAAATAAGATATCGGTGTAAGAGTAAATAAATCGGACATGTTTAAACATACAGAAACAATATGAGAAAGTAACCAAGAACTACTCATAATAACGTTCAACATCTTATTCCTGCTAATGATTCCAATATACAGTGTACAACATGAGAAAACATTTAACATGAAGTAAAATTTTTTACTAAGAGCTACAGTGCGATTAAGTGGCGACATTTTTAACATATTACAACAACAACAACACAACAACAACACTTTTATTTACTTTAACACATACATCACATTAACAAACTTTCATGGCAGATATTTCTAACTTAACTAATTAAATATGTGAGTAACTAAATTATCAGTGAGTGTAACAACGGTATCTTTGTATGCTATTAAAGCCTGGAGACTGAGTAAGAACATGAACATGATATCGTTATTAATAGAAGGCAGTGTTTCAGAAGAAGGTTGAGAATTGAGTTCAGACTGAAGGTTCTACCATAAAAATAATAACTTTTGCAAAACACTTCTGAAAAATATAAATAAAAACACCACTGACAAAGACAAGTTCATGCTCGAACAAAGTCTTAGTTAATTTATATCTGAATTACTGAAAAATATATACAATTTTTTATTAAACTGTTTTTTAGAATGGAAAAGTTTACATTTAGCTACAAGTTAAGCAATTTTAGAAATATTAGTTAGTTTAGTCAACTACAGTGGCAAAATTCAGTACACGCTTTTTTTATAAGAACAATTTTATAAGATCAACGAGGCTCAAATTTGCCCAAAAATTAAGAACAAGTTAAAAATAACTGAGTCTCGGTTTCAATTGCAAACTTAACTGCAAGATTTTACTGAAAAACACAACACACCACGTCAACACGTCACGTCATATTACATGCGTTTTATTGCAGATCTAAACACTGAGTGAGCAGAGAAAAGAATCGAAACCGTTCCGCCCAGTGCAAAAAGTATAAGTATAATTGACATGATGGAAACAAGAACATTTTTAAGAATGTTTTTTTAGAACAATTATCCAAAACTTAAGAAACAACGAGCCTCGTTTAAAAATCATTTACCGATTCTTATAAAAAAACGCGTGTGTTTGGAGTATTTTAGGAGTTATTTCTTACTCTTATTGTTCTTTTGAGTAATTATAACAAGAACAGCTTAAGAACAACTGAGGCTCAATTTGTGCAAAAACTTGAGAACAATGAGGCTCGGCCAAAAGGGACTGGTTCTTATAAAAAAAAGCGTGTATCTGAGCAACTGTTAATTTATGCAAAACTAGTTAAAAAACACTCTGTATCTACCTTAGCAAGCAAGCTTCTTTAAAGTCTTAGTCGCAAGACCAAACAAATGGAAAAAGGATGTAATTTGTGTTGCAAACTGAAACATTTTTAAGTAAATATTTTAAAAGGTTCTTTTATAGCTCAATTTGTTGTAATCAGTTTCACAAACATGGCAATGAGTTGCCTTAGCTGAGAACAACTGACTTCGAGAATAAACATATAGTTACAGATGTATGCTTATAAATACCTTATACTTGACAGAAAACAAAAGAATGTTTCAGTGATTTGTCGGAGTAAAATGTTCGAGCACCCTTGGGTTAACTTGTTACAGTAAATAGCTTGGGTGCCGAGGGTTAAGAAAAGTCCCGAAATATTGTTAATTTATAGAAAGTCTACTTGTTTTCCCCGAAAAACTTTTACCTGCACACTCTAGAAACTTGCAGCCTTTGGAATTTGCAAGTATCTTCTTGGCCCTCTCATTTGCTGGCATTTGAACAACTAAGAAAGCGTCGCCAGCTCAGGGCACAGAGGTGAAACTTGGATAACAAGTGCTCGCTCGGTAGTTCTGTTCTTGCTAGAAGTTAAAACAAGAAACGAAACCAAACATAGCATAAACATGTTTTTTCTTCTAGGCCAGTGGATTCACCAAAAGAGTGCCTGTTAGCTTCGCGCGATTATAATGACCGCAGGCAACGCAAACTGACTTCTTATAAGCTCTCATGAAGTTTGAAATCGTTTGATGATCTTCTCCCGGGAGGGGTAATTGGGATAAGTTTCGCTGGCCCCTCAGAGCGCCTACCCGATATTCTGTGGTCAACTATAGAGACCGTCTTAGTCACTTTTGGGGTAAATGTCATTGTGAGTTCAAGAACGAGGTTTAGTGCAAGCCAACTGCTAAATATTGAAACAACAGCAGGAACCATTTTTAACCGCGAGCCTTCCTGTTTCAAATCCAAGCTTTCCAGAATTTTCGGTTATCCCAGAAACTTCTCAAAAATGCACATGTACGACCCCGTTCTTGGAGCTCTAAAGAAGTAACCCCGTTATAGTCAGTCCAGTTGTGAAAATGCCAGCCATCCAGCGGCAACATCCCCAGTAGCATTTTACTAGTAAGTAATTCCCACATCCGAGAATCTTCTACATTACACAACCACTACGCCAACAGCTTGATTCCGTGTCGTTCACATTATTTCTACCGTATATACATTTAACGCGACGAGGTAAACATCCACCGCTGATCACCGACACTTATTCATTTGTTGGATCTGGAGAACCTTAAGTTTTAAATGCTCTAAAATAGTGAAAAATGCCTCGTACTTGAAAAAAAGTGCGCGTATACCGTTACGCATGAATGTTAAAAGGCAAATAGCAATAAATATTTACTTTTTTGTCCAATCAGGGCGCGCGAAATTAGTATTTGCCAAGCAAGCCATAACACTTTACGCCACGCCAACTTTGGGCCAGGCAAACCTAAGTTTTGACGGTTCGAAATCATGGCCGTGGTTAGATTCAAAATATAGGGGGTGGGTGTAGGGAGGGGGGGGGGCATCTGCACTTCCTGCCTACGGCCGTGCAGTAATCACCGCATTGCACTGAGAAAATACTCTTTATGAAATAACTTTCGGTCCAATATTTAGGGGGACGCATTTGCCCTCCCTACCTGCTACGGCCATGGAAGCTGGCATTTTTTATGAGCAAAGTAGGCATATTTGTCCAGCTTTAGTAGACATATTTTGGTAAAACTAGTTAGATATATACATACAATTGAAATCCAACATTTGGCTACAAGTGTTTAAGAATAAAACAAGCAGTGTGAAGTCCTGAGTTGTTGTCACAATAATATGTACACTGATCACCAAAACTACGGGGCGGTCAGAAACTTAGTTTTGAAGCAACTTTTTCCGTCAAGCTAGAGCGACGTCAACATTCGTTTCATCTCAATAACTTTTTAGATGAAACAAATAATGATATTAAAATATCAAGAGACTATAACAATTGATATTGAAATACAAAGAAACTACGTTAATGCTAAGGCCAGATAAAAAGAGATCCTGGTTTCTTGCCAGTGCCTAGCCTGAGTTTCAGACTGCAGTTTACTTTGTCTGCACGCACACCTATATGTGACTCTGGCAAAGAAGCACTTACGGTCAAAACATTTACTTTGTTGTGCAAAAATGTTCGTTTTCATGGTCGCTTTTGATCAGAGCCAAGCAAAAACTGATGTTGATCGTATTGATCATTGTCTTTTTAGTAGAAACATTGTGCCGGCTGATACCAGTTGTACATTTTAGATCAATATTGAACGCAGTCAGATGTGTGGGTGTTGATTATTGTCAACAGCTGCTCGATTATTCCTAGTTTACGAAATTTTCATGAAAACTGAACCATTTGCTTCAAATGTAACTCAGTATGTAAATAAGCCCTGTGAGCAGAATATCTGACGGTAGAATTTGTCTTGGGCGGTCCTTGGGATTGGAAACTGAACGGGAGAGAGGCAGGCTAGTATAGTGTTGTCCAGAAGAGGTTTTTCGAAAGTGTTTTTGTGAAGGACAAATGACCATTTACAGTGATACTTGTTGCGAAAAAGTTTTCTGCTCCATAGGGCCGACGTTGTTTATAGCGCTCTTTTAATAAAACGTTAAGAAGAAGCCAATTTTAACGAAGTCACATTTTCTGTTACTGTTCGCAAAGATTAAGGATTTTTGATCTGGTTTTATTTTTTCCGCTAGCTAGACTTGAACAACCAAGTAGCAACAATTTTAAATGACCGGGGTTTCCCCGGGGGTAAGGGCATGGTTTTGATCAGTACCGTTTTAAAATGTTCGTATTGTAGCGTTCTTTATTATAATTATTTGACCGAATACTATTGAGGTTATAATAAAACCAAATTTGCTGCAGTTGTAACTTTACTCATGATTCAAAAAGGGATTCAAAACAAAAGCCTGATTTATTCGGTTAGTTGCTTTCCCATGTTGTTTCTTGGGGGTTGGGGGAGCGGGGATCAGTTTTAATGTTTATTGGCCAAACACGTCTATCTAACTGTGAAACCACTTCAAATTAGATCCGACTAATTTTGATCAAAGGTAAATTTCGATTAGTTTCTCTTCCTAAGCGCATGGCAATTATAAATATTCCAATTGAAAAACTAACTAGCTAATTTGTCATTGCCTGATAGTGGCGGAAACAATCTTGTTTTGCGCCTTCCGGAGTTCCGGAGTTAAACTTGACAAACATATCAAAAACTCACTATAATTGAATACTCTAAGGTTCCATAAGGTACTCACACCTGACATGTGGTACTCTTTTCCAACTTTTGCAGACATGTCACGATACCTCCAAACATAGACAAACAACTAAAACAGAAGTTCAACTCGGCAATGCTTTGTTGCTCCAATCATGAACTAAACGCTTTTCCGCCATATCGAAATACAAAAACTTGAACCTTTTTTCAAAAATGGCTACTAAAGACACAATTTAAGACACAATAAGGTGACCTGTTAAAAGAACATAAAACCTCCTTCACGTTTATATCAAAGCACAATCTTTATCTTTAGTTAAAAAGTTCTTCAAATCAGTCATGTTGCGTCCGTTTTCGAATCGTAAATGTTTTTTTTCCTGTGAAACTCAACGTTAAATATTAGCAGAAAAATTTCCAGTGAATTGAAACTTTTTTGAGTTAAAGGCGAATATCTTGCAATTTTCTGCTGTCCAAAGGCAAAGGTAAAACCCAAACTAATACGGTTTTTGTTTTCTAAATTCAATATTTTAAGTAAGTTGTGCGTTTCTGTTATCAAGTATCTTTTTGTTGGCAGTGTAGCAGTTACTTCCGCAAAGGTTCCTGATTGGCTGTCAGTTTGAGCAATTGGCAGAGATCTTAAAATTTAAGCTCCCGCAACCAAACAGCAATTCTACAAGAGAGCATCAATTCAGAGCAGTTAAGCCAATTTAGAGTAAGGTTTTCATCGGCTTAGAATGGCAGCAAGTTGGCGAATCAATAAGAAATTATGAAACAAACGAAACCTAAGGCAATGCAAACGCAGAATAAGCTGTGTTTTAGTTTTTGTTTATCTTCAGTAATTTGGAAGCCTTTTCTGTGAGTATAGTTGTATTAAGTTACGATTTCCAGCCTGGCTTAATTGTGTGGTCTAAAATGTTTTCTGCACAGATTTGTTAAAAAAATTGCTATCAGTGTGCAACTGTTACTTGTTGCTAGTTTCTCGGTTGCTCGTCACAACTCTACATCAGTGCTTTTGCCAGTTGTGCTTATTTGGGGTAAACTTTGCATGCTGTAACTAAAATCTGATTGCGGTAGCACTTTAAGTAAGAATTATTTCATATGCTAAATAAGAAACAACTTTTAGTGCCTGATCTAGATTAAGTAATATCTGGACTGATAATACACTCATGGCTTTTGAACCCACCTATTGCTTATTGGGGTTTTAAAGAGTGTTTCTTTTTGGCTTTTTCGTAAATTATGTAGATATCTGTAAAATAACATATGATATTTGTTTATCAATCTTTTCACTCGAGCCCCCCCAAAACATGTTAAAAAACTGAAAGATTGGCATATTTGACATCTGCCCTGTTATTTTTACATAACGTAAATACCGATTCGTTCTAAAGTTAATCGAAAGCAAAAAAAAAATAAGTAGAAGAATTGACTAACCGTCGTCATTTGTCATTTAAACGAAACCATGTTATTTAATAAAAACACGATAAGATACGATTATTATTTCTTTTAAGTTTGGATTAATATGTGTAGCGGTACTTCAGTTGTAACGAGTATCGGGAACAGAGACCGGTTCCCTGTTGAAATAATTCTAATTTCGAGAAATTCGTTTAAGATTTAAGATGACTTAACACCTACCTAGCGGTTTTGTAGAGCAGGTGATTACGTTTAAGTTTTAGTAATTCTTGATTTTTAATTAAACTGGAGAGTATATTCAAACTAAATACCTAGCTCGCACGGCCTCATTTATCTTTCCGTTCAAAATGTTTTGAGACCAAGTCATACCGACTCGCAAGCATTTTCACTAGTTTAAATACACTGCTGACATATTGTTTCGTATTTTCTAACCAACACGTAGCCGATAACGACTGTGTTTTATATGTAAAATAGAAACAGAGTTTAAGCAATTATAAGTCATTAATTATCTTTTTGTGGCAAGCTATAATCATTGGTTGTTGTTACTCAGGAAACGATGAAAGGAAGAAAGTCACTTCAAGAAACACAACTGAGGTAAGTAGTGACTAAGAGTGTAAAAATAACAGCTATAACCTATTTAGCTCATGTTCCATTTTGGGTACAGGTCTAGCAACTTCAGAAACCCACAAATCTTAAGGTGTAAACACAAACTGGAAAAAGTTAGACTTGTTTCTCAAGGTTGAAAGTTTGCCTAAAGGTTTCTACTAAAGAAAAATTGGCGATAACAACATTCAAGATGCCGAGAAGTTCTGAATACGGCTACGATGACTAAACTTAAGCTAAATAGTAGTATCTGTACTGTGACATCTGTTTAATAGTAGGGCCTGTTTGAATTTGAATTTTTCGGCACGAGTTACTGCTTGCGGTGTAACTTAATCCTTAAACCGTGAGGTAGTGAGATGACACCTGAAACCATGCGAGTTTCACGATGAACTGAAACTGTGAACATTAAAAGTCTGTATAACATTCAAGTGGCGAAAGGTATGGTATCTTAATATTGTGCCATGGCTATCTGTTTCACATTGAAACCCTATAGAAAACACATGTATTGACACTTTGATTTTGAACAACATCGAATAAAAATTAACTCTTATCAAGAATAGCCGAAATGAAAGCAGACAGCTTCTGGAAACGGGCAAAAGGGCATATACTGGACATGTATATTTAGTAAATCGAATCAAAGTACTAAAAAGAAACTACTAATTCAAACGTAAAATAAGATTTTAAGACATTTTCCCACTGCATCAGAGCTAAAATTGCTACTGTTTTTTTCATAAAAAACAGCGATCTTTACGCTGATCAATGCAAGAAATCAGTATTTTAACATTATTAATTAAAAATAATATCCGCATTGGTAAATATGCTACCTACACCAAAACTTCTATGCAAGAAATATACCAACTAGTAATAGTGAAATATTTCCTTAAACAAAGACTTTTAAAAATAAGAATCGTTTACCGTTTCAGCGGAAAAGCCAAATTTACGCTGAACCGAAACTTGAAACTGCTGCATTAAATCTGAAATATTTCCCGGCTCAGCATATATGCAATATGTAAAACACTCGTTACGGTGTCAATGTACGTAACATTGAAATCTTTCTAAAGTTACACTCAGTATTATTCGATATTCAATTTAGTTTTTGTCACAAACTCATTTCGCTGTCGACGCAGTTGGATGTCTGGCCACTCCTGACCAGTTGACCTGTACGCATGTACACGCTATTTTATAAGAACTAGTAAATTTCTGCCGAGCCTCGTTGTTCTTAAGTTTTTGCCCAATTTGAGCCCAAATTGTTTTTTAGTTGTTCTTGTCTCCATTATATCAGTCATACACTTGGACGTTGTCAACAATCGGGGGTGGAAGCGGAATAAATTGAACATGATTATTCAGTATTCCTTTAAATTTTTGGGCCGTTATTTATTATTCATGTCCAATTTTTTTCAATTATTCATCATTCATTTTCTATCGTGAAGGAATTAACTGTGCACAAAACATAATTGGGAGGTGCGCGTTTTTCATTAAGAGTTGACAAATTCGCTTGTTAAAAGAATCTCATTTATACCATGAATGTCTTTACGATTAAGATCTGGTTACCTCGTTACTAAACCGAAACAATTACCTTTGCTACTGCATGCAACTCGTAATAAAAATTACTTCATCGAATTAGAAAACCTCAACGTAAGAATTTGTTAAGCTAAGTGCAATGCACTGCACTTCCTAAACTAACTATAACTACAGCACGTCTTAAGCTTGGTTCACACTAACGAAGGAGGCAGTACTGATGGAAGCGGAGACGGAGGAATCCTTACGTTGAGTGGCGGATCCAGAATCTTTAAAAAAGGGGGTGACTTTTGAAAAAGGGGGTGGCTATTCATTGTCTGATCACCAAAATATACTGAATGAGCTTGGAGCTTGCTTCTTATATTTTTTCTTGTATGTTAGCTCAAATTGGGGGTTAACTAGTCACCCGTTCCACAACCCCCCTCCCCCCACCCACCTGGAACTGCCCCTGTTTATCCAGAGTGAACCATGAATACGGAGACGGAAGCAAAAGCTGATGCTCGGCGTAAGTGGAGACTTGGCGGAAGGAACAAACTGTTCATTTTCTTCCATTGCCTCTTCTGCTTCTATAGCAAACTACTACCAGCTCAAACGCCCAATTAAAAAACGTTACACCAAGTATAGCCATTAGACTGAACTAACTGCTTTAGAAACTAATTGCATCAAGTGAACTTTGATACTGCCTGCAACTTACAATGCCTGACGTAAAAACTGTTTACAATACACAGGAGGAAACCCAAGGCGGTGCCACAGCGGTAGAAGGTTTACACTACTGCCACACTGCTGCCCACACTAATGTCGACACTGCAGTTAAAACTACCATTAGTGTGAGATCGGTGGCAATGACAGTATTGTGACAGTACTGCAATGTACTCAACTTTGCTGTGGCAACAGTGGCCTAGATAGCACTGTGACAGCGAGGGCAGCAACAATGGCGTGTTACCATTGCAAACTAACAACGCTGCAAATAACAATGATAACGACAACGTTGTAACAATACTGTGCACACTAGTGTTGTTGTAACCGGTAGCAGTGCTGTGACAGCGTTGTAACAGCGATTTTCTCATTATATGTAGTGTGAACACATCACTGTGAAAGTAGTGACAACTGACACCGCCGTCGCGGCACTGTCAGCCACCATCGCTGTCACACTGGTGTGCACATTGTTATCTCAGCAATGTCACTACTGCCACTTGTCCAGCGCTGTCAATGTCAGCGCTGTAATATTACTATCGCTGTCACAACGCTATGCACATCACTGTGGGATTCCGACTGTGTAGGAAATAAATTTTGAAGCAAAATCTTTGGTAAAAACCAAAATCACGTTTAAAAACTGATCACACCAAGTGACACAGAGCTGATTCGTAACGCAACTGGCTGGTGCGTAGCTTTGGAGATTGAAATTAGTTAAAATTACTGCATTAATTTTGTACACTGTCACCACAAGACCAATCAGCAAGTTCAAACTAAACTTAAAAACTAGATACACCAACTACCACTATGTCTCAACAATCTGCAGCAGTCATTGGAAAACACGAAACTTGCATTTTTAGCAAAATTGTGGCTTAATTTTTTTAACGTAATGGAAAACAAGTATTGTTAGGCTGAAACAGAAAAATATTAAAGAATAAAATAGAAAAAGAAACTAAACTCGAATTTGGATACTTATTTTCATAACTTTTTATATAATCTATTTAA
>JAOBRG010022235.1:18040-55486 GCA_027574985.1 Umimayanthus nakama | reverse complement strand
CCCCCCCCAACCCCCCCCCCCCCCCCGCCATGGCCAATCAGCTGTCAAATGGTTCACCCATAAAGCTTAGCAACCTAGATACTTGATGACATTTTTAATAATCTTGCTTTTTCATTTTCATCCTTAAAAAGAGTAAAAGGCTCATTGCCGTCTTTTGATAACACTTGAATCAAAAACAGTTACTGTCTATTTCTCTCCGTTTAGGTTTTGTGAATATGCTGTACGACACTACAAGCAGCGATGACAAAGCAGGGATTGTGCAAAACATGGAGACAGAATGATCTTTTTCAAAGCTAGTAATGTACCTTGTAGTTTGACTCCACGATATGTATACACGATGTAGTTGGTATTCAAGATGTCGAAACGAAGAGCAGGTGGCTAGAAATAGGTAGAAAAAATAAAATGAACATTTCATTTAATAAGTAGAACTGCTGTTAGAAATAGTCTAAATAATCATAAACTGCCACTAGGATAGAGAATAACAAATGCCAGTTTGACATGCATCGCCTAAATAAGTGGGACCACTGTAATGCCTCACCGTTATGTATTACCTAAATGCGGTGGGCTGGTGGAAAAATGACAAAAGGCTTTTTAAGTAGTTGTAAAACAAGTACAAGAAAAAGGTGCAACTTTAACGCCAGGCTCACTGTTTAATAGCAACACACAGATAGTAGGAATATTGCTACAAATTTCAATTAGACTTGCTTTAATATAAAATAAAGCAACTGGTATGACTGTAAATTCGTTAGTAAGGTTGTACTGTTCTATACCGCAGTAAGAAAATAAACCCTGAGCAAGATCTGATGGTTATTGGTTCAGAGTTTAAAGATTTCATTCTTATCAAGACAGGACAAGACAAGCTTTACTCCAACCTATCTCGAAGATGTTAACTGGCGCGACTCCCGGCCTTAACAATCTTTTTCATGCAGATAACTATTAATATTTACCGATCATTAGTAATAAAGAGAAAATCAGTGACTTGGAGCACGTCAAAAACGCAAAACTGACCTCAACTTGCATCCGGGACTTAATCCTCAACACAAAACGTCTCTCAGGACTTCAATTTATGTTTTTAGAAATATTAAGTAATACTATTGGCTTCTGCAAATGCTTTTAATTATGGCCTAACATTTTGAAAAGTGTGTAATTATATAACAACACAAAAACGGGTAGAACGTCATCTCTTAGTTGAAAGACCCGTATATTGAGTGGATGATGAATGTGAAAAAAGCAAACACAACGCAAGTCTTCGAGTTCCCAGAGCGTGGCCCTGTCTCACTGTGTTCTTGAAAGCCAAAATGCAACTAAACAATAAAACAACAATGTGCTAAAGATTGACACAGCTTATAGATAAGAACTGAAAGGTATAACTTAATGAAAACTAAGGCCCCTTTGCAACAGCAACTATGACTATTTTCGGCTGTCATAAAAATCGAAGACGACGATCGTAAACGTCCCCATTTAATAATTTAATTTTTTAATATTGTATTGAATTAAGTTAAATAATCAGTGCAGTAACTTGAGAAGGATAGTGCTAACTGCTAACGGCTTTGTAAGCCGCCAGCAATTCAGCCCCACCCCGTCTCCTCTCCCTTACAAATTCTGCAAAAAAGGTCAGCCTCTATAAGGTTAGTTAAACAATCACTCATTCACTATGTACTCTCCCTTTCCTTTTAGTTCCAGTCACTTTGTTTGTTTTATACATGTTCTTGTAAATCTTCCGTAGCTAAACAGCTGTCAACAAGATGTAATCTTGATAGGAGACAGACCTTGAAATTTAAAAGAAAGGAATTAGTTGCGGCGGTGTATGTGTGTGTATGGGGGGGGGGGGGGGTGGAGGGGGTTTGCAAGAATTTTGAGAAAATAAAGTCACACCAAGTAGCTTTAAAGCAGAAACTTCATTCTTTGTATTACTTATATTTATGGGAAAACATTTTTCTGTCACAGTGTCAGTACAGATTACTCATTTAAAATACAAAAATTCTTTTATCACTTTCTCAGAAATAATCTGACAATTATTTTTCATGGTCGATATTTAAAGGATGGTCAAAACATTGTGAAACTTAATGTGCTTCGACACCCAGCATGCGAATGCTATATACGCTCTATCTCTCTCACAGTGTACCAGGTAGTGTAACTGTTACGATCTCTGACTACCAAACAAAAGGCACCGATTTTAAAACCCAACTTAGTCGAGGTGTAACATTTTGCGATCTCGTTTCGCTAAGCCTTTCATCCAGCCTCCTGAATTGCTATCTATCTGTCTGTCTACATAGAAGGACTCCATCTTTGTACCACGTGACATTGAGTGGCGGACTTCCTGTTTTTTTACACGTGATTAAATATTCCTCGGTTTCTCTTGAGAATACCCGCACATTGCGCTTGTCAGAGAGCACAGGTAACTTACGCTTCAAAGCCTACGAAGAAGTACTTGGAGTAGAGGCTTGAGGCTAAGTTGTCATACCTTTGCTGTGTTTTTCTCGCACCTAGCGCCAGGTTATTCACCGAATATAAAAAATTATTAAATACAGTCCGAAGGATGTTCGGTTTCAAGTTATTTGATTGGTTCGGTGGTCACCGGTTATCAAGGCATACTCTAGTTATTGACTATCTATGTAAAAAGCATGGTTGTGAGGCTGTCGTGTGGCATTTGATTCAAAGGAAACGGAAACACAATTTATTTTCAAATTAATGTTTGCCTGTGAAAAATAATTTGTTGTTGCATGAATTATTCTGTATTTAATAAAACAATTTTTCTACGAGGCCGCACTGAATGTTAGCTGATTATAACAGACTCGCACTCCGCGCTCATCTGTTATTTATCAGCTAATATTCAGTGCGGTCTCAAAGGTGCGGTCGGTAAGTAAGTAAAAGTTCTCGCGTTTACTAAAAATTTATCAGTGCCCTTATGTTAACCAGTGCTAGCACAATATTTTACCATTTGCCACTCCTATAATGATAGTTCAAGATCTTCATTCACAACATTAGCATTTACGTGAAACCAAATTGAAAATCTTAAAAAAAATTAGAGCTTTGATAATTAACCGATTTTGGTTATCATAATAATCATAATGCATCTTAATTTGTTATAAAAAAATGTTTTCGCAAACACCCGCTTAACAAAATAAAAGCCGATTTCTTTTTCTCTGAATACAGTACAAGGATTTGAAAAACTTTGCCAAGTCACATGTTATTACATTGCAAGGGTGAACTAATTTTTATTTAGTAAACTAGTGACAAAAAACTGCATTTTAGTTTTAATAAAGAAAAGTCTTACGTAAATTATCAACTAGTTAAAGAAGAGTGTCATACTGTTTACATACTCTTGCTTTCCCCAAGCTAACAGTAACAAGCGGTTTAACTGATTTCATTTGGTTTAAAAGCTGAACTAGTTGTTCCAAATCTAGCATTGCGCCACAGTTGGCAAAATCTACTCTCTTTTATTAGTCTTTGGACTTTACAAGTTTAAGTTTGATAAACCTAGCTGTTAGACCTGAAAGTCCTGAATGGTAAGTATTATCAAAACTCATGATGCAGTTTATCGAGTTAGCTGGGTATTCTGGATCGACTTCTACAGAACCAATATTGTGCGCAAAGTCAATTGTTGAAAGTTGGCTCGATCTAGTTCTCCAGGGTATCGGATGATCTTACCTAGTATTGTACTTATTCGAATTTGCGCTCTCTCTCGAATAAGCGCCCTTCCCAAATCAGTGCCCCCCCCTCCCCACCTAGAAAACAAAAATTATAGAAACGCCCCAGTCCCCTCAAACGAGCGCCCCTCCCCACAAAAAGTATTAAAATCGCTGTATAAATCGCGTTTTAGCTGTCTTGATTATCGACTGTTGCATGTGCTTGCAGTTCACGAGAAAATTGGCATTTTTCTCAAAGCTTCTACTTTACTGTTTGAGACTGTTGTTGGTCAATGTTGGTTTTGACTGAGACGTTTTGTTAGACTCTACCGTGTGTATCAAACGATACTTGTTAGACTACATGAATGGTAGTAAGGTTGAGTGGAGTCCGATTCGGTCCTGTAATCATTGCGAGTAAAAAAAAATTGGATAAGCGCAGAGCGCGATTCCAGTTTGTTTTCACAAGTAATGATTACATACAGAATTGGACAATACGAAGTTTTGAAGAAATTTTTTATGGAGACTACAATATCCGAAAAGTAACCAAAGCCGTTGTACTTCGTTTAAAGAACTGTTGCTTTTAAATTAAAATATTCTCCATGTTGTTTGGGGCCAGTTTATCAGAGTCTTGTGCTGCTGTTTACTAAATGTTTATCGAGCAGGATCTTTGTTTTTCTTCGGTAAAGATGAATGTCTTATTCCCATTTCCGATATTCGTTGTCATCTGCGACTGGTGCTTGGTCAGGCAGATCTAGAGCTAATTTTCTTGATTTCCGATCCATCATAAATTTGGAGAAAGCACAAACTTGACTTTGATTTTTCCGTTATTTTGAAGTAACAGCTGATCTATCCAAAGATGAAGCTTTCTTACTTAGTTATTCTCATCTCTTTCACCCCCCCGTCTTTTTTACTCTCCTCTCCTCTCCCCTCTAGTCTCTTTTCTTTCATCTTTTAACTCCCCCTAACATATAAAACATATACCATCAGTCAACAGTGAAAAAGGAAAGGCCGGCTGAGGAGGCGCGGCTACGAAGTGCTTGATCGCAGAACGCGCGGTTGCTCAGTGAATCTATAACCGGTATAAACAAGTTTATAACGGTCAAAATTTCAAATCTGCAGGAAGCAGCCAATCAGAGGTCTCGTACAAACGTGTTCTGCAGGTGTGCGCGTGAATCGTAACAGAGGTAGCCAATCATAAAAGGCATTAGAATTTAAGAGGTCGCGCGCTTTGACGTAACAATGGAGGGAAAATTATAAATTTTGCTAACAATAAAAATTTTCGTACACTTCCAAAAAAGACTTGAACTTTGAAAATTTGCTCAACTCACGAATACGTTAAAGCAGAAAGTGCGATATTATAAGCTCATAAGTTTGTCAGCTGGTCGCAACGAGTTGTTTCTCGAACTTTGGTAAGAAATATATTGTCAGCCGGTATCATTAATAAGTATTAAATAGCGATAAAACTTCATTCTTAAACTTTGAAATTCGGTTAGCAGTTTAAACCATTTTCTTTGCTAAAAGAGTTTTCAAGGGCGGTTAACGAACCACATTGAGCTACCTTCCATTTATAATATATGGTATTACAAATTGTCATGAATCGCTTTTTGCTTAGAAATAAATTACAAATAACTAATGCATTGGAGCGTTTTTCTGGCTGTATATAGTTAGGTTACGTGTACAACACAAAGACTGAAGGGTTTTTCAATTCTCACTCTTGTCTTTCATACAAGTAAGTTGTCGAGCTACTTGGCATTCAGTTCTGGCAGTTTTTTGCACATAGATTGAGCTTCCAACAAGTTACCAACAACATTTGTTCCTAAATTTCCGAACCAACAACGTCAACTACAAAACTGACTCTATCAAGTCTCTGCCAGTTTGATCCAACGTTATTGAAGCTAGTGCTACTTTTACCTTTTAAGCAAAAGTAAAAACATTTTAAAAAACTGTTGATATGTTTCTTTTAGTGTCAATGTTTTAAGTGGAGAAGGTCTTATGGTGTTAAATCGTTTATTCTTGAACCGCAGATGCTATAAAAATCTGTTTCCCTAAACTTAAACAGTCCAGGAATTTTTTGTGATAGTGTCAGATCGGAGGATGCTGACGGGGTTAGGTTTGACGGCAATTTGGTAATTTAGGTACTAACTTGAAGGAGTTCCGAAACATAAGAAGAAATTGGCCTGCCTTGGACAAGACTGCATTTTGCGGGTCGTTATATTCAAAAGGAGAAGAGTAAAAAAAACTCACCAGTTAATCTTCTCGAATATAACATAATATATATATATTAGTTTTTTCTTGAATGGGCACACCTAATTTGGAGCTGCGCTTTGTTGTGCGTACCTAACTATAATATGGTTAAAGCTTAATAAATAAATAAATAAGTAAATACATAAACATGATAAAGCAGAACATAATAAATTTAGTAATACGCGTAAATTAATCGTTTTGTTAATCTTAAAACAAACTATCATATTTAAGTGATGAATTAGAAGAAAAGTAGTCCATCTCTTTTTTAAAAACATTCACATTTTGTCAAGCAGTTGAAAGTTTTTGATAGGTAAAGTCCAATAGCAAGAGTACTAGTTATTCCAAATAACATTCTGAGCTACAACGAGTTATTTTTACTTTTCAACTGTTTTTAGTGTTGAAACCAAAACAAACAAATCGCAACGGATCCTGGGTACACTTTTTTTTATTAAGAACCAGTAAAATTTTGCCCAGGCTCAATGTTCTTATTTTTTTCAACAATTTGAGGCTCAAATTGTTCTTATTTTGTTCTTAACTGCAAGGTTGAAAATCGACTTGAAAGGCCTTCCGGTGTTTATGTATACCATGTTTTTAGTTCAAGAATGTGTGTACATGCAAGACACGTCATTTTTTCATGTAAATTTTTGTGTATTTTACAGCAAACGACAGTACATGTAGTTGTTACAGTTGGAGTATACTTGTATTAAAATAAAAAGTAACGAAATTTATTTAATGATTGATGCTCTGTTTGATAACAGCTTGCCACACTCATTTTGCTATTTTTTCTTTTTAATTTTTTTTTTAATTTCATTTCAGCCTCAAATTTTTCTTAATTTGTTCTTATTTTTCGGGAAATTTGAGCCTCACTGGTTTTATTAAGTGTGTTCTTAATAAAAAAAAAGTGTGTCCAACCTAGGCCTTTAAGGTTTTGCAAAATGCCCTTTTGGTCGATGATATTTACTGTTACTAAACGTTATCCAAAGTTTTTATTATCAATCAAACTCATTACTTTAAACCTAGCCGCAAGAAACAAGTTCACAATAATTTATTTTTCTATAAATTTAACATTAGCTTGAGTTAAAATCGAGGGTGGAAGCGGAATCTTTTCAGTATGATAATTCGTTATTCGCAGATATTTTTCGACCAATGAATTATGCTTCATTATTTATTCATGACTCATTTGTGTTATCATGAGACGAAAACTCAAGATTCATTTTTGTGTCATGTTTCATGATTCACTGCCTGCGAGATAATGTGATTCATGATTCTCTCACTTTTCTAGCCGTAGTTCATGATTCAAGGTCCCGCTTCCACCCCCGATTAAAACACTATTGCAGTCTAAACGTTTCTCTATGTTCTAGGCAGATCTTCTCGTGTCAAACACTTTTTGTGTTACCTGAAGGTTTATGCTGCTACTTTCAAGTTCCCCCTAACTCTGTATGTTGGCTTTCTTTTAGTTCTCAAAACACGACAACATGGAAACTCGTCGAACTGTATCGATGTTTGATCTCAAGACCACATGTGAAGAGATGCATTTAAATTGTCAGGTAAGAAAATCCATCAATTAAGTACGTTTCCCTAATTTTACAAGAGATTAGTCTGTGAAAAATTTTAGAACTATCAAACTGATCTAACTATCATGCTAAAATATACAGTAATACGTACGCTGTTCAGGCGATCCGAGTAGATACAATTTGAATAAATGGGGTTTGTAACTGACCTGTAGTATTTTGTTTCTTGTTTGTTTAAGTGTTAGAACCTTGGTAGAGTTATTTTAAAACAAATCAAAACGTCGCCGAATTTTCAGGTGCAAACTGCGGCCTTCATCAGAATTGTAAATACAACTGTGGCAAAACCGGCATGGGACAATAGGACAGACGTTTATAAATTCCGATTTCTGTCAAAATATTATTTACAATCAAAAAAGCCTACACCTTAAAAACAATAACAACAACTTCAACAACAATAGCCCTCAGATATATAGTAAACTCACAGTTCAAGTTAGGTAAATAATCGTTGGTCTAGACAGAGCCTCGGGCAACCAAAACTGGCGTGGGGCACCTTGATTGTTAATACGTCATCAAGTAATACAGCACTAGAAAACTTTAATCTTTAAATTTTATTAAGTTTCAAATAGCTAAGCTAATCCCGAAACTGCTTAGATATTGGCGTAAGTAGTTAGCGGCTTTTGTTTGGGGAGCTAGGAAACCAGAGTGCCCGGAGAAAACCCCGACGTCGGAGAGATACCACGAACGAAGTTTAGATACTTCCCAGGCAGGGAGTCGAAGCCAGGTCGCATTGGCGAGAGGAGAGTGTTCTTGCCGCTACGCCAACCAAAGTAAATACGTAATTGAGTAAGTAAGTAATTACAACTTAGCAAATAAAACATTCTAATAAATTACGCTTGACTTCTAATCCCGCTCTTACTTACTGCCTGCAGGAGACACAAAGCGATCTGTTAAGGTTGCGGCCAAATTTACTAAGGTTCGTTCTCACACCACTCACGACCAAAGAACGCTGCAGACTGGTGCAAAACCAGTTGGAGCAGCTGCAATATGAGCATAGCCAACTGATATCACACGCTGGCCGACAAACGGAGAGCAACAGTGATCTTCCGCCGGAAAATGAGTTTGAGAGAGCGAACGAGAGCACTCAGGTGTGCAAACCAGGCCTGGTAGGGATGGACCGAGAGGAACGGTCGGAGACTGGGCACGAGTTAAAGGTCATCCAGTTTGATATTGAGGCCGCAGAAAGGCAACAAAAAGAGATGGAGGCACATCTTGACAATCTTCTGAGAGACAAATCTGACTTGGAGAAGGAGATTGCCTTGGTGAAAAGCAACCTGGAAATTGAAAACCTCCAACTCAAAGCAGAACAACATATCTACAGCAGAATCACGTTCCAGATCAAATCTCGCCGCGAGCTGGAGAAGAGTTCTGCAGAAACTAGGAGAGAGTTGAGAGCAAATGTAGCTGAGGTGAAAAGCCTGGTAAAACGCGTGCAAGATGAGAACGCCATTATTGCTGGTTACATCTTGAGGAACAAGGCGAAGCCGGTAGGAAAACGTTATATACGCTACATAGTGTGAAACGTGTGAGTACATTCTCTAGCTAACAACTTTCCACAGAGAGGTTTCTGTACAATTTGTACAGTATCAGAGCAGCAATCAGTGTTTTGTGGTCACTCTCTCCCAAACCCATCGATCATCCTTTCTCTATACAAGCCTTGCTACTATCCATCCCACTGTAACCTACGTTTTTAGCGCACACATGCACCGAACTTTCATTGTTTGCCAAGTCTATATCTCCTTTTTAGTCCTAAGTTGACCCAAGGGTATGATGGAAACGCAAAAAGTTGCTTACTTTGGTCAATTGAATGATGCCGAATATACTTAAGGCTGGTACAGTTTAACTTTATAGCTAACTTTTTATAATTAATGAAAAACAAAGGCAAAAACAACAGTTAAGTATCAAGACTGCTTGTCATTTTCGTTTTTGACAAGGCATCCTTTTGTGTTTTTATGCGATAAAAAATCTTTTTGTCACATTTTTGCCGTATATTTTATTAAATTAATTTTTTCATCAGAAAATGTATGACTTTTATAGTACGGCTCGGCGTTTTTACAAGTCAGTGTTAATGAATGGTTTTTTCTTTCCGCAGAGCTTCTTCCGGAGGTTGAGGCGCTGGCTGAACAACCTGAACTTTTTTCGTTCGCACGCACCCGACGAAGAACAAGAAAATACTTCAGAATCAATAAACTAAACATAGGCACAGACTTGGTCCTCATGAACAGTGCATCGACGGAACAAAACACAATAATTTAGTGAACGATGCTGTAAATGGCTTTAGACTTGTTTGTTTGGAAAATACTTATAAATAATCTAAGACTTGATAGAATTTATTTTTACACTATCTAATGACAAAGATAGCCTTAATACCTGTATACAAAAAGCTAGACAGAGTTTATTTCAAAGAGTAAGGGGTTGACACCTAATATAAGTGGCGGGAGGGATATCAATTGCATCAAAATACTTTCTGCTGTCCCTTTCATTTTCGACTTTTTCAATCACTTTCTATAGGTTTTGAGGTGTGCAACTGAACAATTTGCGTTCTTTCGAACCTCAGCTAGTGATATCAAATTGTCCATACCTAATGTCTGAACTCATTTTCATTCACAATTAAGTGGTGTTTCCATGATATCGGTATTAATTTCATACTGGTAGGATTGATGGGTTAAATCCACGTGCACGTCGATTTTGAACCTTCAGTTCATTCTGGAACGAATATAAGTAAGCTTATCAGCCTAATCAATCCGATCTGTACCAAACTAATGTGAAGATGTACCGAACTAAAAGAAACTCGTTCCAGCTGAAATCAAGTAAACGCCACCTAAGCCGACGGAAGCTAATATGAAAATCGAGGTTTTCGGAACAGAAAAACTATGTATAGAACCAGTCGTAGGAACTTTGTATGTCCGTGACAGCCTTTGGGATGTTATTAACTTAAACTGAATCTCATTAAACTTAATTATGGTAACCAAACTCGAACTGACGAGTGAGATGGTCAAATATAACAATAAATGACATGTTGAGTGTGCCAGTCTTTCATTTAGTACAACACTGTTTTCGCATTTGTGTTTGTTGCAGTTTGTTTTTGAGCTGCATGAAAGTTTCCAAACTATAAAGTTGCGAAAAATGTCCCTCAAAATCCGTAGTGATATCAGTTAAAAAAGTCAATAAATAAATCTAAATCCACTTTACTGAACTAAAAACCTCTAAAGTAGCGTACACCTGTTGCACTACCCCCCTCCATCACCCAAACGTACTTGACACACGTACATGCGCAACTACCACACTCTTGATGAAGTCTGGTTTAGATATCGCCTGAAGCATACTGCGACAAAACCTAGTTTTCATGATCGCTCACCATCGCCGGATCGCTTAAAATACTGCCAGCGATCTTCAGCGGCAGTTATTATTAACATTTTTCAGCGATCGATTATATTATTTTATTGAAAGCAAAGGGTTCGTGAAATGTATATTTTGGAAAATAATAAAAAACAACAAAATAATAAGGACCTCCCGCCTCATGTTTTTGGTGAATCCGGACGGGAAACAAATACTTTTTTTTACTTAGCCTAAAATGAAGTTCTTAAAAAACACACTGACGGCGAACAAGTTTCCGGGCATGTTGCGATACCGCGACCGTTTCCATTAAAATATTTGGAAACTCGTGAAGGAGGTGGAAGAAAGGGGGAGGGAACGTTTGGGCGTTCTGGGATTTAATAGAGGCTTTTCAGAGCAGAGAAAGACGCAAGATTTTCGATAATATTGGACGTGCGAGAAAAGGGAGCCACTAAAAAGTGGTGCAAGGGAGGAGATAGAAAGGAACTAACGCTTCATTTTTTCGCTCTCTCCCTTTTATCGCGAGACAAAATTATCGAAAGTCTTCTTTTTTTGCCCTGAAAACTGACCAAAATGCTTGCCACGCAGGTTAATATTTGAGATCTATATAGCAAATATGACATGTGAGCCGGCGATGAGATACGACATCATAACTTGTCACTTTAGTGGGAGTTTGAGCTCTACTTACGGCAAATGTAAACAACCCTGTGCACGTTTCATTTTTTGTTCGTTCTGGTGGCGTGTATTCTATACGGCTCTAGAGAAGAAATTTCGTTATGAATCGCTTTTCCGGTAGATTATGTTAAACTCAAACTGCTTTTTTGGACAGGAAACGTTGGTATTAATTGAAAAAAGCCAAGCTACTATTATTTCTATACTTAGTTGTATTATACAATACTATACTATACTAAGTTATACTATACTATACTATGCTAAACCATGCCTTGCAACTAGTTAGCCAAGTTTTTTTGGTGTTCGTCCGGGGGACCAAATAAAACCGCATACCTATTGAAAATAGTTGCGCCGATGATGTAGTTTTGCTGTCCCAGTCAGAAATCATACGAACCACTCTAGGTCTTCTGGCAGAGACGACTACTGAAACATACTGTGAAACCACGCTTGGGAGCGCTGGACACAGCGGAGGGGGATGGGGGGGGGGGGGAAGTTAGTCTCGTAATGCAAGGATACTCATCAACAGCACTAACAAAATCGGTTCAGAAAACAAAGGTAAGAAAAAAATTTGATCATACAACAGTATATACTGGAAGATGACCTGTATCGGAGCGGGTGTGGTTAAGGGTATAACTCTACTGCTATTTTTGTTAGCAGGCAAATGGACCTATTACCAGGGAAGGGCTCTTAACAGGGACTATACGGTAAACTTGTTATGACCAGACCCACGCTAAAAATCTCCGTGGGAGCATTGTAGTAAGTAAATGTTGTACTAGAGGTTATTGACAACTTTAAACTTTTTTCGTATTCTGTGGATTTAACTATAAATTATGTTCAAAACTGTAACAACTTTTTTAACATCACAAACACTACGTCTTGATACACAACTATGCCGGGTTGTAACGAGTTCGTATCATTCAACTCCACATCCCAAACACAGTTTAATGTTCGTATCAAAACGGCATCTATCCAAGCTCGTGACTGGAAGGCGCACACTGCATCCTCCCTGACAGAACCTTACGTCATCTTCGAAGACGCAACAGCTGTAAAGATCATACGGAATGGAGCGAAGTGGAAATGAATTCATTTCATCTATTTGGTTCTCTTGCATATGGAAACTAATTGCTCCCGTTTGCCTTCATTTGCAAGAGAAACGATGGACCTGCAAGAAAATGCCGAAGACAATCAACGGTACATTCATCTATACTTTATACCAAGGAAAAGAATGATATCTCCAAGCAAATAAAAATTTCGCAATATTGACCTTTCTACCAGTCATAGAATAAATAAGTTGCTGCCACTGACTAAACCATCTTGTTGTGAAACTTGGGTTCACTAGTCCTCGCTTATGACTTAAGTGCAAATGTAATATCCGGATTTTTTTCTTATTCGGGATCTGTAATTTTATTCACATTGGAGGAAGGTGACGTCATAACGTCAAGAGTGCTGTCGGGCCCTTTTTTCCCTTTTGCTCGGCCTTGTAAAACCTTACAAAAAATAATTTTATAATTATTATATTCGTCACCACTGTTCTAAAAACTTACCGGAACAACTTGAGATGATCTACGGTGTCTTCAAACTGTTTCGCTTTCTGTACTGCCACTGAGATAATCTACAAGAGCACAAGTTTATCGTGATCAAGGTAAGAATACGCGAGATACAATCTTTATTTAATAGTCTACCTAAAAATACAACTGCAATTATAACAAAAGATCCTGCAGCTTTTCTGGTCTAATGATTCGTAATAATTCATTAGGGGATATTAACAACAGTACTTTCCTCAAGGGAAGTATTGAAGAAGTAATGACATTGCTTTCAGTATCAGTGTAAGTAAGAATGCAAATCGTAACATATATCTAGTCTTCCTATCTTCAACTCATTGTTCGTTGGCCATCCTTCTGTTATTTCGGTTTAGAAAGACACGTTGATAACTTGCTGACATATTTAAAGGACTTCCAGTGATACCAGCAAATTCACTGCTGTTTGAACACGGTAAATGAAGTAAAGTTACAGAACAAACAGAAGACAAAGAGGAATCTAGAAGTTTCCACCACCATAGTCTGAATCTGACATACAAACAACTCGAGACATTATATTTTAACCTTACTCTAAGTTTAGTGAAGAATGCTTGATTTCTAGCTTGAAAAATTAAGGGAATGCAAATCTCAGGATAGCTACATGTAGAAGACAATGTTAAAGAAACTACCTCATCAGGAATTCCAGCTAGCCGTGCGGCGTTAAACCCGTAGCTCTTTGGGCAAGCACCCTTGACAAACTTGTACAGGAAGGTAATCGTTTCTTTTGAAGGATCGCCACTCTCGTCTTCCGTTTCTACCATACACGCCTGGAAGAAAAGGGATCAAGTTGAGTTATCTCGTCTTTGATCTCGTTTGAGACAATCATTTAGTAAAACCAGCCATTTGATAAAATACAACATTTTGTAAGAGATATTTATCGGTTCCTTTCTGTAAGGACTGGCACATGGAAAAATAGCAACAGGGTGTTCAGGATTTTTTGATAAAAAAATATGTTTCAATAAATATGTAATACCTATGAAAACTAGGCAACGTTCTAACAAAGTAAATATGGTTTTTTATGCTCTTGTAACATTTACAGATACCTGGTGATAATAAAGAAAATGTATGAAAAGAACTGAAAAGCAAAGTAACCAAGAGAAGGAACTGTTGCGTCACCAAGCAAAGGTAATTGATTTTCTGTTTCTACTTGAATGGCAATTTTTTCTTACTAAAGGTAATAGCCAAGCCAGAAAGGGGGGGGGGGAAGTGGTCAAAATCAATGCTGGTGTGAAAATCGTATTTCTTGTCTTAAATCAATCACACTGCAAGTCATTTGTGGCAACTTTCATTGAGTTTCATTACATCTAAGTTTCCAATTTTTTTTCTTATTCGATGTTGTACCTGTTATAGAAAAACAAGAAACTGCGTCAAAAACGAAATAAGTGCTCGTAACTTGTCTCGATTTCTTCATTTCAAGTTCGCGATGTTTAATTCTACTCGGAAAGACTTGTAATGAGTAGAATTCGCCGATAACAGTCGACTGAAGTACGAACTAAAGCAAAAGATGCTTGATAACTTCGACCTGCCAAAAATGACGTCACCCGTGGCAACTGAAGTAAAATGAGCAGTCGTGTTTCGGTAAAGCGGATTACATGCGCAGTAACGCACTGCGTTTAACTTTCGAGAAATATGGACAACCGCTGAGATAAAAAAACCAACATGGCGGCCAACATTGCTGACTGACAACCAAATTCAATCAAAAGTTTTGACATTTTCTCTTTACCAAAACCAGTTTTTGTTTATACAAAACTATTAAAAAAAATAAAGGTTCGATACTTATTCAAACTTTGAAGCGTCGCTTTTGACCCCTAAGAAAGGGGTTAAGGCTAAAACCTTAGCATTTCGTCCTCTTTTCCAAGCTTCAAATGATAGTTCAGGTTTGTTTTTGATGTTTTGTCATTAGCACATTTAAATCATATATTTTAAGATACGACAAGGCTAGTTAAGAAATATATTTAGTAATTTCAAACATTCTTTGCTTACCATGTGGCCAAGTCGAACGTTAGGGTCAGCGGCAAACTCCTCTACAAGCGAGTGATAGTGAGTGGAGAACAAAGTTCTACAGTGGATCTGTTGCGAAATCTCCTTAACGACGGCGCAGGCAATAGCTGTCCCGTCATACGTTGCAGTACCTCGGCCTTCAGAGAAGAAAATTTCATTCAAAATCCAACAACAAGTTGCATACTGCAGAAAAACCAACAATTCTCTGAAATGTACTTGCAGCTGCTGCGGCAAAATTGTGTAATGCGCCTCCGCCTGCCATATATATTGGATCTTAGAATTCTAAAAACAGTTTTTAAAACGAACTTTTTTTAAGCTGTAACTACTGCCAGCGATAGATCAGGCCTGTCAATGTCAACTTACTTGCCTTTGTACATGTTATTAATATTAATATTTTTACTAATATCATTGTTGTTGTTATTATTATTACTATTATTATTATCATTATTATTATGTTTAATATCATCATTACCATTATGATTTTGATTATCGCAATTATTATCATTATCGATAAATTTATTTGAAGCATGAAGTAATATTTATTTTGCCAATAAGTGTAGAAACAGATAGAACAAAAGATCGATTCTGAGTTATCTCAAGCGCAGTCAAGATAGGTTCTTCTCGAAACAAAGCTAATACATCTGGGCCCGGTTGTACGAAGAGTGGATAGCTCTATCCAGTGGATAAGTCCTTATCCAGTGGATAAAATTGGCGCGTTGTCCAATCAAAGTCAAGAACGCACCAATTTTATCCACTGGATAGCGATTTATCCGCTGGATAAAGTTATCCATTCTCCGTACAACCGGGCCCTGCTGAATATTCTACGAGGTTGTGCTCTTCACAAAGTTATTGCTTATGGGTACTGGAGGGAAATTAGGTGTCTGAAATAAGAAAAGCCTTCTTAGTTGCTCTATGATTGATACCGTTTTCATAAAGGAAATTACGCCTTTACATCATCAAATCTATTGTGTGTGCGAGGTTGGCGCAGCTGGTAAGATCTCTGACTACAGATCAGAAGGTCCCGGGTTTAATACTACAGACCAGAAGATCCCGAATTTGATCCCTGGCTTGGTCAAGGGCTGAACTTTGGGCGACCTTCTTTCGCCGCACCGTCCGTGGGCAGGGACGTTAAGCCGTTGGTCTAGCCTCCTAATGTTCTATCGAAGGACTTAAAAGAACCCACACACTTGTCGATAAGAATAGGCTAATGCCGGCGTTGTGGACTGTAGTCGAGCGTTTTTAACATAAGCCCTTGGCTCGGGAATGAGGACGACCTCTTCCCACGTTATCGACTAAAAATAAATAAATAATTTATTTATTTATGTATTATTGAAGGTTTTTTCGTTATCTTGCATTACCAAAACTTTCTGTTGGGAACATTTGACTTTCACAAGATAGAAAGTGAACGAGTCTTAGGAAGAGAACACTGATACTTATACATTGCAGTGTTGAGTTTTTGCTTTAATAAGGAGAGAAACGTGAGCTAGTACATAACTTTTTGCAATGAGAAAGACTCCAGTTTGCGACATAAATTTAGCTTGGTTAAGTTGTTGATCTAATTCAATTCTGTGGTACTTTTGCAAGACCTTCAAAGAGCATATTTTACAAAATCAGAAAATAACACTCACATGATGGGCCATGTTTAAAAAGCAGTTTCAGTTTCTTCATGTACAGGCCATTTTTACGATATTTAATATCTTGTTTCAATTGCCCACGTATTCAAAGACGGGACTTTAAAAACCAGTAACGCTCCATTATCTCCAGTTTTTTCAATTACATGTTCGAAGCTTGGTCAGGAACAACTTAATTAACCAAACATAATTTGAAATTACCGGGGTTGGAAGCGGAATCTTTTCAGTATGATAATTTCGTGATTCCCAGATATTTTTCGACCAATGATTCATGATTTATTTATATAATTTCTTTATGATTCATTTAAAAAATTTCCTTGGTAATAGTAACAGACACCGATCACCATTTGGCGAAAAATCGTGAGCAGAGACAACCGGCATTCTATCGTTAGAAAAGCTGAAAGGTTAAGAAAATGTTTTCTATATATGCGTGCAAAACAGTGTCGCACGAAGGGCCAAGCGAATCTACAGGCCTCACGCCTTGGCAGACTTTGACTGTCCTCACTATCTGAATTGCTCACCCTGTCCATATCGACGTCGCTGTCACACCCACCCTGTGTAGTTCTATCGATCCTGTCCACTTCGCTTTGTGGAAGGGTGAACGTTGATGCTCCAGAATCATCGCTGGTGATGCCGACGTCTACGCGGTCTGCAATAGTGTATGGCGAGTTCTTATTGTCAACGTAGGCTTCCTTAAAAACGAGTGGGTCTTCAGTGTCGCTGTTGTTAAGACACAGGATTTCAACTGTTTCTTCTCACCGCCAACTTTCTTGCACAACAAATTTTTTAGTAAGGCACCCAGAAAAAAACTTAATCGTTCCCTGCGGCGAGCATACCTGACAGCAACAACATCTTGCGCGGAGAAGGGCACTTGAAACTTGGGATGAGCGTTTAGCTGAGGAGGACTATTACCATTGTTTGTAGCTGTGTTTCCAAGCAAGGAACTGTACTAACAGTCACTATTGTTTCTCGTGTTTCTGTCACAAAGGTCACAGCATAAGGCACGTGCCTAGTTTCCTCCTTCGTCTTCTCCCGAACTGTGTGCTGTCTCGCACTCTTTCCAAAAGTGGAGGCAAGTTCTTGAAGTTGCTGCTTCTCTTCCAAAGACAACTTCTCCATCGCATTAGAAATAGTTTCCAAGTGTGACTTTGGTGGAGGAATCGCATCGATGGTTTTGTCTGGGTAATAGCTGTTTGGTTCTGTGAAATAGTGAAAGTGTCCACGATGCATCCTTTTTTTCAGCTCTCTCACACAAGATGCTCGTCGAATTCCATATTCTTACTGAGCAGGCATGGGATCACCCTGTCGCATCAGAGAAAAGAAATTCTCGACCATCAGTGTCACCATGGATGTCAGTTCTAACCTTGAAAGGAGATCTGTGGCTCCCAACTTAGTGAGCAAATTGCTCAGCCGCACCAGACTCTCATGCATCATAACGAACGAATTGCGGGTGTAGTATGGAATTATCTGGTCAGTTCCCTGAGTAGAACTGCGACCAGTTCTCTCTTTATTTTGCTCTCCCCAGGCAATCAAAAACCCAACAAGATTTTCGATTACCGTCAGTGCCTGCTCAAATGACTCTCTTGGTCTGTTCCGGTCATGATCAAGTGCAAACAGTTGCGCATAAGGGTAAATAAGAGAAGATAGTTTTTTCAGCGGAGCAGCATTACTAATCAGTACGTCGTATTGACTTATTCCCTGTGTCACAAACAAACAAACTAGAGCCCATGCTTGCAATACCACGAGGTGAACCGTACTTTGCAGATGTAACAACACCATCTCTGTTTCCAGGTTTGTTTGGTTGTCCAGAATATAACTGCGCATCACCACTATCATCACACATGGGCAGTTTGACAATGCTGTGGTTGCTGCACGTTACAAATAGCTGTTTGTTAACACGGCACAGTCTTGATGGGGATGAAAGTAGAGGAGAAGCAATTCGACGACGTGCGACACCTCTGTGTCCATGTAAAACAAGAAATTGCGATGATCTTCATGCCCAATAGCAACAAACAGTATGTTCTCAAAATACTCTAGATTCACTGGAAGAATACTCTCGTTGTAGCTTGCTTCATGGAAGAGCGTCTCAAATCTGCCTTTACAAAGACTGCTTATTTTCACGTCTGTTAGCTTAAAAACTATACCTTGAGTGGTATCACCGATGTAGAAGTCGGGGTAGTCCTGCAGTAACTTATGTCCTGAACAAATCGAAAATGGCCTCAGTAGCGCAAACCTTGATGTGGAAATAAGGGAAATCGGTGAAATGACTATATTGGGATGTGGTCTTCGTGGACTTCGGTATCCTCTGAAACAGCCTCCTCGTGTAAGAGAATGCCACTCTTCTTTCTCAAAACTTACCTTGAAATGTTAGCGAAACACAAATGCTGTCAATGAATCAGAGCTAAATTGGTGACAGCCCTTTTGCATCCCAGAAGGCTTTGCGACGCTAAAATGGCGGAAAAAACGACGGGACGGGTGACACGCGTGAGCAACCATCCATTCAGATAAAAACAAAGACGACAAAGCAAGGTTTGCAGGGATGTTTGTTTTTGTTGGCTTCTATCTTTTTGGATGGATCTCGCATTTTAAAAACCTTTTACTTAATTTGTTATTGCGGAAGACTAGATTTTTTGTGTTACCATTAGACAAAAATTCAAGATTCATGATTCATTTATTTTTTGTCCATGATTCACAGCCTCCGAGATGATGTCATTCATGATTCCTTCATTTTTTTTTGCCGTGACTCATGATTCAAGGTTCCGCTTCCACCCCCAAAAATTACAAAAAACGGTTACCTACCTAGTTCGTCCAGGAGAACAAGCGAGTGTTTGGTAGCATGCCGAAGTATTGTTGACGTCTCGCTCAGTTCGACAAAGAACGTACTCTCTCCTGGAATCAAACATTAAACATCTGTTGGCATTTCTACACTAGCTGAACGTTTACCTTGCACGTAATTCGCATAAAACGTTTCGACTTGAATACATTGCTATTTCAAATCAATGCCTGAAAGGTGGTGTATATTAAAAAAAATTATAGAGGATATTTAGACCTCCTCTCCAATCTCCTTAACCATAACCAACAGCTCCACGAAATCTTTACCGCAACAATTTTCTTACCATTAAATTATTTTTTCGCATGGCTTTGTGTTCCCATCTAATCTTTATGCAAAGTTCACAAAAGAAAATATAATAATGATAATAATAATACCAACAATAACAATAAAAATGACAACAGCTTTTCAAAAGGTTACATCGATTACAAAAGAATGCCGTCTGGTTTTTTTTAATCATAAGGAAATCAGTTCCTCTAGATTATCATAAAATTGACGACATAAAAATATATCTTTAAATACCACCTTTAGGACAACCTTTATTTATGATTAACCAGGAATCACAGCCTTTCTTAAATTATATGAAGTAGCCCTACCTGAAAGGATCCTATCATGAGCCCCTAGCCTCGTAAAGACCCGGTCAACTGGAGTTAGGCGACACAGCTCCGCTGGTACATAGCAACCCTAAAAAAAGGCAATAATCACAACGAAGTTTAAACACGGAGCGATCCCATAAAAGGCTAAGCCACGCCCCTTTCGAGTTTTTTAACGGAAATAAAAAATGGTAGATGCACACGGTCAATCAGTCGCTGAAACAAATAAACTTAACGTTTTCGTAGTTGTTAAAGTATGCGTGTTCATCCATGTTCAGGGAACTTATTTACTGAAACACAACGCAAGGTAAGAGTCATAAAACAGATATGTTTATTTCCATGTCATACTCATTTTGCTGGCATACGGGCTGAAAGTATAGCAGCGAAGTCAGCTGCGGTGGTACACTTTGTTTTCTGCATACAGTTCCTGTTTTCGCATACACTGCGATCGATGAAACTGTTTGGATATCAGAAATCTCTAAGTTTGAATTCAAGTCCATTACGGTTTTAATAAGTTGCGAAAAGGGTTTTTATAAATCAGACGGCAAAGTTTAATGCTTTGTTGTTTGTACGAACGTCGTTAATCTTTGCTGTTGTTTATTTTGTCATGAAGCTATTTCACACGTTTCTCTTTTGCTTCGGCTCGCATAGCATTACATTGAATGGTTAGCGAGGTATCATATTTCATCTCTGCTTTTACAGAGAATGCATCTGCCGAGTCTTCCAGAGCCTTCGCCGCGCCCGAAGCCAATCGTTTTCTGTTGGCCTTAAGACCACTCAACTTATTCTCATGAGCTTTTTTCTTATTGCATTCCTCGCATGAAATTTGTTTGATATCGTGATCTTGCCATTTATGCTTAGTACAAAAATATTCATTGGTAGCTGCTTTTTATAAAAGAAGTAGAACGGGAATTATCTTGACAAGCTGACTGCAGCTGCAGGTTACCTTTAACGGAACTCAAGGGCTGACCACTCAAACTTGAAGGCTGCGGTGAACTGATTAACTGAGCCTGCACGAGATCATAGTTTATCAATAGTGTTTCAGGAACAGCAAACTTATAAACACTAGCAAAATTCAGCAAGTATCAATGTCTGACAGATGAAGAGCCATCCGACAAATAGCTACCCCTGGTCTGCGCTTTTGAACGTATCAAAGATTTATGCTTCGCTCAAACTGAATGCGAAATCACATGCGCCACACCCGAGTTTGCGATCGGAATTGTTTTTGGGAAAGATTGCATCGTTTACTTGAACTAACTTCTTTGACTTTCACCAGCCAGCCCTTAAACTCAGGTTTCTGTGACCAAACATCCTAAAAGGGTTTTTCCCCATCATCTCTGTAAATGTTCTCACTAAATGTTGACAATGGAGCGTGGCGAGACAATCACGAATAAGAAACTAACGAGTGCTCTGATTGGTTACTAGCAATCTACCAGTCGGAAGTGGCTTTGTTTTCTATGAACGACTAAATCTGGTGTTGAAAATCAAGAATAAGCAATAAGTAAACCGCTGCTGAGTTGATCGGTGATTACAAATTTGTATCTTATAAAAACAAAATATTTTTCGTTTCCTAGTTTATGCTTCAAAACGTCAAGGAAAAGCATATATACAGTTTGGTTTGCAGTATATCAATATCAGAGCTGACTTTTCAAGGGTTTTTTAGGACCTTCACATTTTTTTTGGGACATTCACAACTGTTTAGAACTTTTTAGAACTAAAAATGGATTTTTTATAAATATTAGGAATTTTTAAGGTTTTCATGACCGTACGAACCCTGTGTTACTCACATGAGCTCATTTTTTAAAAGCTTTTTACTATTCTACTTCTACTGTTTTACAAACAAGTAAAGTCAAAACTCGGAAATTTGCCCTAATTGATAACGAACAAATCATTTTATGGGAGCACAGACGATTGCTGTCAATGCTCTTCTAACTTTGTCAGGTCGCACAAAACCTATATGTTGATGTGGGAACATTCTCCAACCTGTCGACTAGTCAATATGCTGTTGAGCCATCGTAGAGTGACAAAACAACTGTAAAGAAAAATTCTTATTGTAAAACTTCTTTAGATTCCATTGCGTCAACTTGTCAAGGTGTCCACTATTAAGATTCCTGGACAGTATAGCAAAATCAAATAGCAAGTCAGTATTTCCAGCCGGCCAACTTGTTAAATTCATGCGAGATTTTGACGAAAGTTTGAATACATTTTGACATCAAGTATTACACAAAAGTGTCCGTGGACTACTCACTAGCTGTGCTATAACAACAATGAGCCCCGCCTGTCGCATCAAGGTAGATTTGCCCCCCATGTTAGGGCCTGTCACCAGAACACACGTGCTGTTGCCTTTACCAGCTTCACAACCTTCACTGTCTTGTTCCTGGGGAAAAAGTGACAGTTAAGACTGTTTTAAAAAATGAATTTCTGTAAATACTTTAGTAGCAGCTATAAGAACAATAATGATGAAGATAACAACCAGCCAAAACAAAATAAATGACGTCACTGCGGCCGCCATTTTCGATTTTCAAATTTTGAGATTTTGGGATTGAACACTGAAAATGGTGAGAATTAGCGATTAGAATATATAAAATTGTAAAAATAATGTGAAGTTGTCAGTATTTAGGCGAAAATACTCGTATTTTTATCGAAAATTCCACTTTTGTAGGCAACACAAAGATTGCGGGACTGATGATGACGTCATCGATCGTGACGTCACCTAATTAAGGTCAAAAGATGTGTTAACAAACAAAGAACAGTTGTGCCAAAGCTTTTAGAAATCGGTCAAAGAACAAAACTTTTAAGCCAAACAAATCGAGGGGTTCAGATTGACCCTCCCCCCCTCCCCCCATGACTTCTAGGGTCAAACACTGATTTGCCGGAAAAAGAGATTAATTTTTTCCATAACAATAAAAGCTAGCTACTCAACTAACTCGCCAACATTTAAAACTCCCCAAGTTTTATCTAGCAGGACTATCACCAGAAAACTAGGTATTGACCTCGAATAAACACAACTTGTGAAAGGTGCTATCAAGGTCTTATATATGAACGTATTATCAAAAAGTATTTTCCAATTACTTGGAATTTTCTTAGCAAAGAAGTAAAAAACATGATTGTCAGACAAGTAGGAAGGCTTTTAAGGTAGGCAGGTAGTTTTTAAAAAAACATAGGCAAAATTCTGGACATACATCTGCAATCCCGACAATGGTGTCATTTGGAATGAAGTCTCCACCGGAAAACGTGCGGCAGATGCAGGGGTGGCGACCTTCACGTATTTCCAGAAACGGCTGAAAAGAAAACCAGACAACTGTTAAACTGCTCATTTCCTCTCCGGCAAATGTGGAAATCTTGCAATAGAACACAAAAGACCAAAAATAACATTTGTTCACTCTTGGTTTGTGACTCAATTTAATTTTGGAGTCACTTTAAAAAAACATTTCTGTGGTGGACCAAGCCCCAGGGTCTTACATATGTTGAAAATCTGTCACGAATAATTTAAAAGATGTCATAAAACTTTACATAATATTAAGCTGTTTGCCCACAACACTAATCTTCCATAATTTCTAAGGCCAATTTTTGTTTTTCCGGCGATTTTTCTCACTTAGGTTTTGAAGTGTTGAAGTTAAAACGATATTTCAGGTTTCCGTGACTTTACAAACCACGCTTGCCACAAAAGATTTTGTGAAATAATGGAGAAAAATACTAAAAGAAGTCAAAATTTGAGTAAACATGGCGTCAAAAAACGGTGTTGACAGGGCAACTACATGTGATACCTTTGAGGCAAAATTTTCCCAGAACCTTGTTTTCCAATACATTTAGTAAAAGTGGCCGAATTTGGTTGGTATTACTTTAATATTAAGGAAGTTCTCGAAAGTTGAAATCGGCGCAGGTTGAATAGAGGTAAGGGTTGGGTACCTGCACATCTTGACTGGCATCACCTCCTGGTGCAACCACCTCAGGCCTGCACATCGGCCCGTCACCTTGACAACTGCCAGGGTGACAGGTTTAAAGAGTTCAACAATTGACCGAATGATTAACACAGGACCAAGTAAATACTCAGCTCATGTATTAAACAAATGATAAACTCTACTATTATGAACAAATTTACCAGATATGACAACTTATTATTTATTTGATTGCATAGGTTCGCAGCAATAAACTGACAGTTATATTGTTGGTTTTGGCAAACCAATTTAAAGTTATAACAAACAGAGTATTAGGTCCAACCACGACACTTTGCTTGTTGTTGTTTTTCAAGGTAATATGATGACCACATGTATGCCTAGTGCCCCATTGTGATAACACTGTATTACTCTAGATGTACTACGTAATGCCAATAATAAACAAGTTCTTTCTTTGTTTCTCAAGTGTTCTAAAGCTCTACAACTGTCCAAATTCAGCCATCCTGCCGTTGTGATTATTGGTTTCACAAATTTCACAAAAAAGTGACCAAAGAGTGAGAAAAATTGCTTAGAAGAGATTTTGGTGGGCTGGCACAAGATATAGAACCCAACCAGCTACTAATTCCAGTGAAAGTCCAATTTTTAGAAACTAAGCTATATCAAACATTTTTACTTTTCAAGAGATACCACAATGTTTTCGAACTGAACAATTAGCGCATAATTTAGCGTTTAAAGAACAAATAGAAGCCAATAAATGGTCATATTTTTGTAACATATCCAAGTAAGTTTGGTAAGATGTGTAAACTAGTGTTCATTAAACAGAATTTAGCGAGGCTCGAGTGTTACAGCTCGAATACACATTCAGTAAATCGTAATTTAGGCTGAAAACCAAGTTATGAATTTTACACACTACACAAAAATTTCTGTTCAGAGTTTGTAATTTAGGCTCTTTGGTAATTAAAACTTACCTGAAAGCAGACAAACTTAGCAATGCATCTAGCACTGCCAGGCATTGAACAGCTTTGTCCCACGTCTCATATCTAACAATAAGAAACAATCAAGAAAGTAGATCGACATTAGGGTACACAGAGAATATTCTTGTCGAAACCATGTCCAGTGCTAGGTATACGCCAAAAAACCATGAACAAGTTCTTTCCGTTTTCATGTTTAGATTATCAAGAATCCAATCGTACCATTAACCAGATGTCCAGAGATGATATCTTACACCTAGCATTTAAGTCAGTCAGCTGGATTTACCGTCGTAACAAGTACAGGTCCGACGAGCAGACTCTGGAAAGGTGACTTACTCTTTATCGAAGTTATGGAAGACCCTCCGCATTGTATCTTGCAAAAGTCCATCTCGCTTCTCTTCGGCGTCTTTCAGTTCCGCCATCTTCTTCTCTATCTCGTTCGTCCAATACCGTTTGTACCCTTTTTTGCTCGACTGGATCTTGTATTCATCTGGCGTTCCGGCCCGTTTGAGAACCGATTCTGGAACTTCCAGCTGGAAGCGATTTTTAGCTGTGTTTGAAAAGACAAAACTTCTATTAGCAATCGAAAACAGAGTTAAGGTTTAAGAGAAAAAAAACTGTCAGCCTTCTTCCTACCAAAGTGCCTACAACGAACACATCACATTGCTACAAGCAGCATTAGAAGGGAACAGTCATTTAATACGGCCGTGTTGGGATTGAAGATAATTGGTTGGGTAAAACTGAAAGACTTAGTCTAGTTTTACCGATGGGTAGGTCTTAATAATCGTTTGAGTCGAGAAAAGCCTTAAAACTTAGTTGGGTCAAAGATTTCGGAGAGTCACAAAAGAACTTCTCTTCAGCTCAAATCCCGCTCAAAGGTTAAGGCTACGTCTATACTGCGCCGGGTAAATTTGAAAACGCATCTTTATTTACACGGTAAGGTACACACTACGCCGGTGAGTTTTGTCACCGAAAACGGAGCTTTTCGAAAACGCCGGCTAGAGTGTGGACGGAGATCTTTTCGAAAACGCTGACGTCACGCACATGATATAACTTTTCAAAACAACACCCACAATGAGATTTACTGCTTTGTTTTACTTAATTTTATCAACTCTACTTGTTTTGTACGAGTTCAAGGACAGTTCCGTCAGGATACGTTACTTTCACTTCTCCATTTTATCAACTGGACCAAAAAGAAGTCGATTTTAGGGGCAAGGTCCGATCATAAATAGAAGTAACTGAAGTTCGTTGTCACTCCATGAAAAGTAATCAGCTTTTGCCCTTTTTGCGACATTCTATCAAAACTACTGATGAGTTTTTCGACAGACAGACGAAACAACAGGCGAGAGCTATTAGTGTGCACGCTCAAACAAAGCTAAACCTGCATTCTAGCGTTTATCCATTGGATCATCGTTGTAGTGTGGATGTAAATCTTTTTATCCGTTTTCCCGTGTGGACGGAGATCTTTTGATGCGGAAAAATTAAAAAACGCCGTTTTCAAATTTACCCGGCGCAGTGTGGACGCAGCCTAAGACCCGTTCCCAAGAGACAGCCAATTAACACTGTGAGCACCACCAATGCCAGGTGCAAAAGTTATTGCAACAAACGGCTAAGGAAAGCAGTATGAATATGAACATTGTAACTCTGAAACCACAAGCTGTATTAAATACATCAGAAGGAGGTCAAACATACAAGAGGGTTCGAATTTTCCGAAAACAATCTCTAGTTTGATTCTTTTACGTTGCGAAACAGGGACGCTTGAACAAAACGTATGAACCTCTGCACTGCTTAGGAGTGACATCTCAAGGAATTCTCTTCAAAACTCAAATTATTCCTTCATGGCGAGAAACAGAATCTTTTCGAAGCAAGACGGTCAGTAACATTCTGTAAAAAAAATTCCGGAAATGATTTAAAACTAAAAGAAGTCGCAAAAACCCATCATTTAATAAACAAAATAAAAGGAAAAAGTTAGTAATATTTAGTCCGACCTACGGGCTCTCTCCTGCTTGTCTTTTCTTTAAAATGTATTTTCATGCCGTACAGCTATTACTGAAATTTTTTCTCTTTCTTTTACTATACTTGTGACGTTGGCTATATGATCACTATAAACATTTTATTTGAAGCTATGAACATGATAAAAGAAATGTACTGAAGGTTATATAATTTTCTTTTCTTTGTATAATATTTTTTTGCTAAAGTTCAACGATTACTTCGTAGTTTGGTTCTGTCTTAGAATCAACTTAATAGAACTTACCGGTTCCCCAGTAGTTTATCTCCTGTCAAGGAAATGAAAGTTTCCATCAATTAGTTGTGTTGACAAAAATCTTTCTTAGATACTCTTCATCTTATTACGCTATTTGAATTTCCTTTATGGTGTGTAACTGTACTTGTATGTCTGTATCTACTTGGTTGTGGTGCTCTTTTCAGAAATGCGGCATAGGACTTGTTTCCATGTCTATCAACCTGTTTGTTTGATTGTCCTTTTTTTGATTGATTGTTTTTCCATCGCGCATCTGTCTTTGTAGCCTGTCTGCTTCATTTTGCGCGTGTCTCGCTGTCCGTTTATCTTTGTGCTACAACATTCCTAAAGAATGCCAAGTGTTAAAGAGTCGGTCTGTGTGTTTGCACGCATGGCTTACTCGTTAAGCTGCATCCTAATCATGCTAAATAGAATGGTGAATTTGCAGATGTGAAGTGTACAACTGTCGGCTGCAATACTCGGATAAGGATTACCAGAACCAGAGGGATGTTTAGGATTAACTGACTTGTGTTTCGGCAAAATTGCTAAAGCGCGGGGTAGTACAGATGATTTCGATAAAACAGAATCGAACTATACCTTTTAATGATTGAATAATCATGTGTCATCTTCTTCAATAAGACCGAAACGTTTTGAACTTTTGAACACTATACTTTTAGTCAGAGACAACGTTTTAGTTACATACTACTTTATATTCATCATGCCTGATTAAATGAAACATAAATTACGCTCAAAGCTCTTCAATTTTGGCATCCTTGAAATTTTAGCGAATAACATACGGTGAATTTTTTACAGGTATTTGAAGAAAATTCCTTATTTGCATGGTTCAAAACTGCATTGATTGAGTCATAAAAAATGATTGGAGCGGAATTTCAAAATTCGCCAGGACGATTGTCATCTTCTGCTATTGTTTTTTGAACTTACCAAATTTGACGGCATGAGGTTAAAAATTGGGGGAGCATTGATCCTTCGCGTTGTCGCAGTCTTAGCCAAAACATGTCTCGACAAATTCACTCCTAAACTGTACGCCACACGTCATACAATTTCACTTACGGTAAAAATTCTCGTTCGTCATATCTCGCAAACTATTAGACGTATTGAAAAGAACAATTTTTCCAACCAAAAGCTCATTTAATGTATTTTTAATTTCTGCAAAGTTCTCAATTTCGAACCGTTCCAACGTGAACGGTAGCCTTAACAGCACATGAAGGTATTAAGGACTCAACTGCACGGATTAAAGGAAAATGTATTGTAAGCCAGCCAATCAAAGGACAGCACTTTTTGTAGGTATGGAAGAAACGGAGAAAACAACGCTAGCTGCAAGGTTGTTTTCTTAATCAACAACAAATATGTATCTTGTTTCATTTCATTTTAGAGAATGATATAGACGTGAATCTCATGGTAATAAAAAAACAACACATCTCCACTTATAAACTTACATACTCACCTTGCCTGCACCAAGCCGCTTGCGTTGCTTGTTCAGATAGCAATCAAACCATGCGATGCACTCGTCGATCTCACCCAGAGCAGCGTCATAGTCGAGATCATGACCTACGTAACACGATCATGTCATGTCAGAAACTTTTAACTGGCTGTGCAGAGCGAATGTTGTCATACATGTATGTTACTATATAGTCATATAAGTTGAGGTTACACAGGCCCTATTTAATATTATTGTAAAAAGGTTATTTTACCGCGGTAAAGTGTTCTACCGAGTGTGAATATCATTACCGGGGAAAAGCTCGCCATGATATTTTTCCATAGAAAAATAAAACGAACTACAGAATTTACTGTGACAAGTACCGAGCTAGAGAGCAGGGTTTTGAAGTGCCCAAGGTGAAATAACCAATCGCGTAACAGATTTTGACAGATACATGGAGTTTAGCGCCTATTTTATGAACTTACCGAGCCGTTCAACAAAACTACTGGTTCGTTTGTGAAGTTCCAAGGCGAAACTAGAGCGGTAAAATTCACTATGGTAGATTGCTTTTTCGGAGAATGTGTAACCTCAGCTATAAATGTATGGTAGTGGAATAATATAAACAAAGTAGACGTAGTCTTATGGACAACTTGTGCTCGTGTGGATAATTACTTGCTGTTTTTATTCAACTGCTTAGCTATATTTGATTCTTCGTCTGCACAAAATTCACACGAACTGACGAACTCGTTCATACTTGCAAACTCGTTCATTTTTAGTTCAAAAATAACAATGACGTCTACTACTCATACATCAGCTTTAGTGTACATGCATCGTGTTTTAACTGACTGACAAGCGTACAAAGTGTTAAGACTACTACTAAAATAGCTTTTGTTTTTGTTCACTGTTTCGTCGTCACATATATCTTTTAGATATAAATTCGTTGAACCTAAGATTAAGAAAGTCTTAGTTTGTAACCCAGTCCTTTCAGTTCATGACACATTTTGTAAAGGAGAAAGCTCTTCCTTTTTTCTTTTTTTTCTTTGCAAAAAAGTTGATTAATAAACAACATTGTTAAACCGCTTTTCATTTTCTTCCGACTTTCGAGGAGTCGAAGTTTTGTGACGTCAAGAGGCACGTTTTACCTCTTGAATATACTTGTACAACAAAGGAATTTAAAAGTTATAATCCCCTTGGTTTCTCTTTAAACAGTCGTACATCGTAGATTGCAGATTAAACTCTCACTTCCCTGTTAAAATATTGTAAATGTGTTTTTATTGCTTATTATTTTCTTTTCTTGCTAGCTATTGTTCCTTATTCAATCTTTTCCATACGTCTACAAAAAAAATTATCAACATGACTTGTGTCTAACTAGAAAAGCTATGATTAGACACTAGACATTTTTGTAGAGACAATACTTAGCTTTTTCTTTTTCTCCGTGAACGTTAAAAATGAATGTATTTATAGCAATATGTACGTTACTCAAAAACAACTCACTAAGTATTGTACGTTCCAGATGGATTCTAGAAGAAAAGTCTAGCTTCATATTAATAAATTTTCACGGAGTGACGATTGGGTTTGTTATTTTCCAACTGTTGTTGAAAACCCTTAGATCAAAGCAGAATTCACGCCCATGGCTAAATCGAACACCAGTAGTTCTTCTTCCTGCTCCAAAAAAAGCAAGGCAGTAAAAGATGAAAAAGTTTACAGTCAAGGCCAAAGTGTTGTATCGATTGCAATGATTTTCGTTTGGTAAACATAATAAATAAACCCTGGTTGAATGAAAAAGCTAGATCGTACATGTATATACACCTTGATAGAAAACCGTATTGAGTATCAGTAACAACACAAACCTGGTTTGGGAAGAATGACTCCTTCATTTCTAGCTTTGTTGTGGTCAAAGGCTTGCTAAAAACAACAATAAATCAGAATGCTAAGTAACTGCCATGTCAGTACCAACAGGACAGGGTCACATACGCTTACTGTGAGCTAACAGTATGTTTTCATCATTTTGATAACAAGTAGCAATATCTTCTTCTGTAACAATTGATTGGTTAAGCAATATCAAAAACTAAACCGAAATTTAAAAAAAAATGTCGACTGATTTCAAAACACCAATTTTTTTCCAACATCGACAATGGGGCGTTGGGCAAGTAAGTACTAGGTTGGCACAAGTAACGGCTGCAAGCAATCATGCTGGACAACAGTTACTTGAGAATCCTGTGCCAGCTGCTTTGTTTGAATCTTAAAACTAACACCAACAAAATGTTTGACCTATTTTAATCCTGATGAATAAACTTTATCAACTGGGAAAACAGTTGTACGTGTAGAGTATGTGCGAGTCCTGGAATGCAGACAAACTAGATTCTTGCAGCCTATTTGATGTCACAAGATTTTTCAACTTTGCTTTTGCTGTGAGGCAAAAAAAATTGCAATTCATTTTAAAACAAGACCTCTAATTTTAAACTGCATCTAAAGGCAACTGCTTTGACAAGATTTAAAACTACGCATGTAACATGAGTAACGTAAAACACACATTTTATTTTTTTGCGAACTTGGTTTGTCTCACTTGTATGGCAATTTACAGACTGAACTAGTAAATTCAACGATGGTCTTCGATCCGTAGTTCTTAATTAGTTTCACGATTCCCTTTACTTTATTTGATGTTCTGAAGATTTGTATAGTAGAATGATGATCTAGAGTTTATAGGAAAGCGGTCACAAAGTTAAAGTATGCCAGATCTGCAGGACCGAGCCAGTATGGGGTGAATCGAGGCCCCAGTAAAAACTCTATCACTATTTTTTTTTAAATTTTCATCCCTTTTTTTACACCGAAATAAAAATTTCCTTAAACAGTACATTTTAACGACAAAGTCGACTTGTACTGCCAGTTAGACATTTTCATCTTAGCTAAATTCCAGTTTAAACAACGATTTCAGCTTTAAATAAAAGTGGCAATTCTTGCTGCCAGACAGCCTTTTTTGTTAACGAGATAATAATTTGGGATACTAGTTACAACTATAACACATTCAAAACCGAGTTCCTTGGTGGAGAAATTGTCTTGTACAGCTGAAATATGTGTACTAGTCTGTAAAACTTTGGTGCATTTTCAGCGCACTGAGAGATGAAAAATTCAAACTTTTTTCCGGGGGACCCGGTCAAAACGATACTTCCTCGGTAAACATTTCAGTTCTCCTGGCTACAGGCCTGATCTGCGCCACATGCTGCAGTCAACCACATTTATGGAAAAGACTCGGCTCAGATTTTCTGAACTCAAAATAAAAGTTTTTAAAGACGCAAACTATACATCGGTAGGTCTACAAATGAAAAAAGCATAACAAAACTTGTATTCAAGAACTGCCTTTAGTAAGTTAAACCAAAACAAGTTTACACACCTGAAATGCGTTCAAGATGTCTTGCATCAGTGGGAATTTTCCAGAGCCACTTTGTTCCTTTGGCGTAATAATCTGCTTCAATAGTTTGGAGCTATACGTTTGATAAAAACAGACAGTGTTTGTACATGTATACTTCAAATTGGAAACGTTTTTCCGGCATGTTCTGGCAAAAGGTTTTCTCCTGGTTAGATCAAACGACGTTCAAGCCCGGTGTATTCTCCGCTCTCAAAGTAAAAAAAGACAAAAGCAAATACATAATCTACTGTTGAAGATAAGTACAAACAAATGTTTAAAGGCGAAGGTGTTGCTACCACATAAGTGTTCATTGTTTAATTGAAAGGACGTCCTGTACTTTGAAAAGGTGCTTGTTGTAGTCGGTGCAATTACCTGTATACTTAACAAATACTCATCGAACGTGTGTTGGATACGAGCTCTTAGATATCGGACGAGGTGTGGAGCACCGAGTCTGCTATCATAAGCTCATAGCCAACTAGTGTGAGTGGAATAACTTGAACTTTGATTTCTACCGAATCGAGATTTCAGCCATTTTAAAGGAAAACTTTCCGTGATAAAACTGTCAGTTTTCATATTTGGACAAACTACAAGATATAGGATTAATACCATGAGTAGAGAGCAAATCAGATTACCAGAAGTTCAATATCTTTGGTATCTAAAAAATATATATAGCATTCGTTCTTGTCAAGGCTGTCCTGAAACCTGTTCAACGTCCCGTGCTCGTATTTTTCGAAACTTGCAGAGACACGTCATGTTCCAGGTGAGCTCTTGGCCTCCAGCGAGACAAATTTTTCGAAACAAATGTGTCTGCCTCTCTGAAAGCTGGAAGTGTACATTTAATACGGTACAGCGTCTAAATTGTACTTCAACTGTACAATGGTGAAGACCAAAGATGTTAAAACTGGACGAAAGATTACACTTGAAAACATAAAATTGTCGATTCATGTAACAAGCACCGACTTTACTAGTTACCAACTAATTTCAGTCGGAGTCCCCATAGCCAAAACATATCAAACCTGAAACTGTCCACATGCTCCTTAAAAAGGTTGACTATCCGCACTGCTTTACTAAAGCCTTCCAGTGTTGATAGAAGTTCTGTTATCTTTCGTTTGCTGAAACAAATGAAAGCGACAAGATAAAATTAAATCAAAGAAGACTCATTGAAGAAACATTGGACATTAGACTTCCACTACGCTTAAAAGTTAAAAAAAACAGTTGGTTCAAGACGCCTCAGCAAACGGGCCGTGACTCGATAGTATCTACATTCCAGGTATTCAAGGTCGGGTGCTCGTTAAATGGATGGCATTGTATCCAAGTTTACACATGTTCTGCCAGGTCTTTTGTTTCTCAGGTTTGATATTATATCTATTAGAATACATTTGTAGAGGGAAAAATTAGAACAACGTTTCCAAATGTAGGAACTATAAAACTGACAGGCGTAAAAAGGCCTAAAATATTAACAAAACAGTATTCCATTCTGACTTGCAAAAGACCAACACCTCAAGAGAGATCTATTAACGAGCCGAAACTGGTAGCGCACATCAAGAAAACCTCAAGGACGCTAGAACAAAGACGACCATTAAGAGAACCCAAAAAGATAAATAAAATTGTCTACACTTCAGTAAAATTTAAAGTTACGGTAAACTATTATTTCAGGTTTTTTACATATCCAATGAAATACATCTACGTCGCAGACATTCAAAGAAATTTAAACATCCAAGTAACTTATATAATAACCCAAATTATAGCTATAATTATTTACACTTGAGTAAAACTTAAAGTTCCTCTAAACCAATGTGAAAAGGTTTAATATGGGTGCTGTCACCCGTGTTGGTAATGGCCTTAACGGTGGAAGCATGAGACAAAGTTCATCATTAGGACGGCTGAGATTATGATTTTAATTGGGTTTGATAGAGACAAGGTGGTAATATACTTGTAAAGATAATTAACAACTATTCTCTGAAATCGAGGTGAATAGTGGCAGAAGTCCCAGTATCATGTACGAACTGCCACATGTGGTCATTCATCCCGCGTACAATAAGAGAGTGGAACAGACTGCCCGATTCGGTGGTCCAGGCACAGACCCTGCTAGCTTTTAAACAGAAACTTGGACACTAACATAATTTATAATTATGTTTATTATTAAGTACTATTCACGAACATCTATATTTTGTACAATATCATTATGAACACTTCACCGCACAAGCGCCAAAACTTAATTAAATTTTAAAACCTTGCACCTGCACAACAGCACACACTCATAAGAACGCTTACTCAGGGGGAGATGAGTACATGGAAGAAGAAGAAGAATTTTCACCGACATGCGAAGCTGGAGGTGAATATTCTAAAAGCCCCTATTCACCGAGATTGAAGAGAATAATTGTATTAGCATATTCAAACTCGGTGACAACACAACACATTCAAGAAAAGTTAGCAACATCTTTGAGTTTGATCTCTTTTAATTTCTCTCGACGTATCAACAGTAATGGACATGCGCTCACTGTTGGCTGCCTCATTTCCTAGCTAAATTTATGTATGAAACTTACAGTTAGCACAAAGATGGCGGCTTTACAAACGAGCTTTGAAGATTTCATAAAAATTGGCGATCCTCAACAAAACTGCTGTTTAAGTTATTAATATCTTAAAGTAGTTCCGTGAAGGCAGTTGCAGGCAGTTTACTTGAAATAGAAATTAAAAGAACAGTTTGTGAAGTTTTCTCCGGAATTCATGCCATGTGCTTGCTGTTGGAGTTTTAGAAATCATATCCATTTTTAAGAGAGATAGCGACAATCAAATTTTCTTGAATGGAGATATTTTGCTCAATGGAAGTTAAGTTAACTTGGATGGGACTTTGAAATGGAGCCGTGGAAGGGCAGTTGTTGTTCAAGGAAAGAAGCATTAGCGAAGCTTCGCGATCAGGACAGAAGACACTCGACATGTGAGCAAATTGTTTGAATTGTGTGTTAAAAGGTTGTTTATCTCTGAAAAACTTTCATTCCTAATTTCGTAACTTTCATTGTATCGTGAGGAATTGTAATATCTTGCATTTGCGAGACGTCGTTCTCGGTCACTTCGGCAAAATGAGAGCTTCGGCCATTGTTTCATTATTCACCTCCCGGGAGGTTGACAACGTTCATTAGTCACAGATAGCGAACCAATCAGATTGCTTAAAATGCCAACATCACCGAGTTTCTATATGCTAATTATTATTATTCAAGAAAACCACATTATCCTTAACTGCAAGCCAGTGTAAGTTTGTTATTAAGGGTGTTATATCACATTGCCGGAAAATCACTTAATTCCTAACAGTTTCTTCGATTTTTTAACTGTTCCGAGACATATTTTAAAAAAATATTACAAAACCAAATAGCTAAAGAATTAGGCAAATTTTCTAGGAATATTTTATTATCTGCTGCTAGTTTGATGCAGATGCAACATTAGACAGGTTCGTAAATAAACGACTGCATTACGATCACTATTTCAGAGAACTGCCAACTCGTCTAAAACGGCAGACTTCCCAGCAAGGCATTCTGGGATAGTGAATTTTGAATGCAAACCTGAAAGTCGCTTCGCTGTAAAATATTGCCCTGCTATCCGGGTGTTTCTTGCTTCTCGACAGTGACCCGAGGGAGTGAATTCTGCAATCAAGTTTAGATTTCAAAGCAAATTGTCAACATACCATGTGCTGGAGTAGTAGAACAAAGAAAATACTTAAAATTACTGTGATTCATTAATCAATCCAAACTCTTTTTAAGGAGACAATTCTTCTGATTAGAAATATCTACTTTACTCCACTTCCATGACGGTTATTGCTAACATTGATTGAAGACTAATGACGTGAAGAGAGCTAGTTTATCCATGTTAATGGTTGCCACTGACATCTGCCTTCGAAATTCTCGTATTCATTTTAAACAAGTGAAGTGTCTTTATCCTTTAATCATCGCAGTTTGCAGACTCGCACAGTCATTTAATATAAATGAATGTCTTTGTCCTCTGATGTACTGGTAACTGAACTGAGTGAAGTGCATATAATGAGTGTCGTTATCCTTTGATATATATGAGATGAGATAGTTTATTTAAAAGTAATTACATGGCAGCCAGAGACTGAATTGCGTAATTTACAAAAGGTCTACATCTAGTAATGTATGTTTACAAATTCTAATATTTAATTAAAAAGCACGAGTTAATAAACTTCTATTTAAGGTATCGTGTAACAATAAAATAGTAAATTGGATGTTTATGATATAATGGAAATAGAACTGAGTGGAGTGCAATTAAGTCTGAAATCATTCGTGTGATTTTAAAATAGAACAACTGCTTAAATTGCATGACACGAAGTTCATATACCAATGTGTTAAATCTCTTTTAAAATCGCTTTTTATAAGCAAAACATGGTTTTCGTTGTTTAGCAATTGGTTAGCAATCGATTGGCTGTTTCAGCTATTTCTGCTTTGTGATTGGTTGTTTGAAACAGTGCGATTACAGACTCACAGCAGTGCGATCAGTTCGGTAACAACTGCTGTTGGGGAACAATCAGAACACAGGAATCACAAGTGATTCTAAAAATGATATAGTTAACAAATTTTGTTACACTTTAACCATCAGAGTGCTACAACATGGAATAAAGTTAGACTGAACAAGTACTGAAAAATGGCACGAGACACAAACCAAACAAAATAAATAATAACTTCAAAGTCTAGAAAACCCGAGTTATCGCTTCTTTGGCTTAAACTAATCAGCTCACTTTCTCAGCTGACGCTCCAAGTCGGGCAGCCCCTTTAAAATCTCCTTAACGTCTGCCGCAACAGCTGGGACATTCATCAAATTTTCCACTGCGTTCAACCTTTGGTATGACAACCAAAACAAAATTACTACCCAGCACAAACAATCAATACAAAAGACAAGGCCATCCACTATGCTACCCCTCCATAGAGAAGTAGTGCATAATACTTTAAATGAACTGTACTAGCTTCACTACACTGCTACTACTACACTACACTGCACTGTTTGTCTGTTGACATCCTTCTGTCTCGAGAGACAATGAATTATGCGCCGTGGTCTAGTCTGTAGAGTTACAGTGCCTAATGTGGCTGAAGAGTCAGATTTTGGAACGGCAGGATCTGTTATAGTTTTTTACTTTACTTCGTTTTATTTAATAAGCCAATATTTAGACAGGCGTTTTAATTCAGTTGTTGCTGGTCTGAAAAGAAGCCAATATATTTTAAACAATTGCTGTGGACAAAGGTCACGTTTATAAACGTCTTTATAGCGAAAAACAGGCCAAAGCAAACTCTTTCATTCAGTAGTATATCATCTTATTACATTTCGGAAAACGTGGCCATATCAACCTCTGATGATGAAAACGTATGTCATACATACAGTACATACCATACAGCACCGTGCCTTACCATACCG
>JAOBRG010022235.1:0-17940 GCA_027574985.1 Umimayanthus nakama | reverse complement strand
AGTACATACCGTACAGCACCGTACCTTACCATACCGTAACATAACATACCATATCAACCTCTGATGATGAAAACGTACGTCGTACATACAGTACATACCGTACAGCACCGTACCTTACCATACCGTAACATAACATACCATATCAACCTCTGATGAAAACGTATGTCATACATACAGTACATACCATACAGCACCGTACCTTACCATACCGTAACAAAACATACCATACATACGGTACAACGAGGTAAACAGCAATTAAACACAACACAACAATACAAAACTATCCTATGTTTCCTACTTCACACATGCACAAACAAGAGCTCAGGAAAAACTCTTCGATAACGTCCACTGTCGATTCTTTCTACTTCTCATCTAACTGAAAAACACGCGATATCTTTGCTGTTCCTGTAAATATCGGAAGCATACCTATCATTGATGGATGCAGGGTTGCAAAGAGGTGCACACAACCATTGTTTAAACAACCTTTTACCTGTAAAACAAATACAGAATGGACCTCAAACAGTTTTTCCAATGTGGGCAAAACGTCTACCACAAAAGTGAAAAGAAAGAGTTTATACAGATTACACAAGTTCAAAATGTATGCGTTGTACTGGGTGGTTAATCCAGGAGGATGTTATTCAAGGCAAAGCAAGTGGACGAAATACGTACATGTAGCCACCACACGATTGCATAAGACCTTCGTACTGACGATGGGTCTTCATCTTTCATCATAAGAAGCTTTAACTATCGAGTGTGCAAACGAACCACATAGCAAAAAAGAGCATATGGCATATAACGTCTGGCCAAGAAACAACGTTTCAAGAGTGAACAAATAATAAATGTATGGGAAATTGGCTGAATGGAAAAGCATTCCAACAGTTACCCACAAACTGGCACTTTTCAGATTAACTTATTTTTTGTCTAAAGACATGCAATTTTAATTCATGAAGTAATTCCTTTAAACTCCTGTGAGAAAGTTAAAAATGACGCATTGCAGGAGCACTCTCCCTTTTCACGTTTTGAAGACGTTTCAATATCGTACAAATATTTTTCTTAACTTTACAGGGCATAAAAAAATTGAAAGTAGATTCATCAATCTGATTTCTTCACTTCTCTGGTTCTTTCTTCACATCACACTAACACTGTCTGGAGTGATAGCTGTAATGTTAAACCTGATTCTTCTCTCATTACAACGGCAACGACTTCCCACATGGGCTAAGTTTTGGGGCATATCCAAAAAGGGATTTTCAAACATTTTCCAATCATCATCAGTCTCGGTGTCGTTTTCCTCCAGCGCCCTGTCGTTTTTTGTGATCCTCTACACTCTATTTCTCTTAATGAAGATCTGAGGTAAAAAATTCAATATTTTGAGGTTTCCTCGAGTGCGCCTTGTCGTTTCTTAAAGCTGGCTAGAACACTGCACAATCGTAGTGTCCAACTCGAAAACTATTTGCCTTGAGGTAAAAAATTCAATATTTTGAGGTTTCCTCGAGTGCGCCTTGTCGTTTCTTAAAGCTGGCTAGAACACTGCACAATCGTAGTGTCCAACTCGAAAACTATTTGCCTTTTACTTCAGCGCCATCGTAGAGGTCTAAACAGTTTCGATTTGCTCTTTTGACACTTAGCACTTTTCCTTCTAAAGTATAATCAATTGAAATTAAGCTTTCCCTTCTATTTAGTCTCGATACAATTGGGAAAAAACTACAATTGTAAATAAATGGGTACGAAATAAAAAATCTGAGACTTGTTCATTGGTTTCTGGCATGTTCTGAAGAAACGTTACATTAAAACTCTGCAACTTTGTATCTGTTGACAAGAAATATGTGTAAGGTTACAAACTGACCAATCATTTTGTAGGATTTAAGAGAACTTATCGTTCCTTCTTTTCTGGGTATTAATTCGCTTCTCGGCTATTAGTTTCTAATCCATATAAAGGGGTACGCTGAAAGGTGTGGTTACTGAGGGTGTGCTCATCCAAAGGTGTGTTCACCTAAAGATGTACTTATCTTAACGTGGCTCGACATAGTTTTCATTCTTTGTGCGCGCGCGCCGTTGCTCGATCGCACGCGCAGTACTTGATCTTGCAAAATCTGGATTTTGTAAGTTTATCAGCAATTTTCTTGTCCCTGTTTCTCCAGTTTCCTTCGGTAAACTTTTTTAAAATTTGGCAACAGGGTAAAACCCACTTTCAGTTTGATGATGAACGTTTCAAATTTACTAAACAGAAGCTGCATTGTTTTCAAACAATGAAAACAACATATTTTAATATTACGGAAAAACTAGTTCGTTCACCCCCCCCCCCCCTTTTGTTTCTCTCCTAATGAGATTGTGGCGATCAAATTTGCATGTACACAATATATTCAAACGCTTCACTGAGGAAATTTGAATAATAATGATAGAAAAACGCTAAAGACAAGGGATTTTAAACTCTCAACTATTTTTGAAAGTGAGACAAAAACGTTTAACAAATTAGTCCAAAGGATAGTGTGATACCCAACAGTCATCGTTTGATTTATTTTATGGAGGGAAAAATGCTTTACAGCCATCACGGTTCCCCGGAAGTTGAATGGCCGAGTGCGCGCGGAGAGTGAAAACTGTATCGAGCTACATTTAGGTGTGCTCATCAAAAAATTTGCTTACCTTAGGGTGTGATTACCCAAAGGCGTACTTATTTTAAGGTGTGCTCATCCAATGATGTGCTTACTTATTGAAGGGTGTGCTAACCCAAAGGTGTACTTATCTTAAGGTGTGCTCACCCAAAGGTGTGCTTACCAAAGATGTGCTTATCCCACAGTGTACTTATCTTAAGGTGTGGTCATCCAAAGATGTGCTTACCAAAGGGCGTGCTTACCCAAGGGTGTACTTATCTTAAGGTGTGCTCATCCAAAGATGTGCTTTGTGCTTACTCAAAGGTGTGCTAATCTTAAGGCGTACATCCAAAGATGTGCTAACCAAACGATGTACTTATCTTAAGGAGTGCTCATCCAAAGGTGTGCTAAATATAGCTGTGCTTATTAAATGGTGTGTTCACCAAATGGTTTACTTATTTGAAGGTGTGTTCGCGCAAAGTGCTCATCCAAAGATCTGCCTACCAAAGGTACGCTGACTCAAAGGTGTGCTTATCTTAAGGCGTGCTCATCAAAAGGCGTCCTAACTATAGCTGTGCTTATTAAATGGTGTATTCACCAAAAGGTTTACTTAATTGAAGATGTGTTCTTGCAAAGTGCTCATCCAAAGATCTGCTTACCAAAGGGCGTGCTTACCAAAAAGTGTGCTTACATGTATCTTAAAGTGTGCTCCTCCAAAGATGTGCTTACGATGGGCATGCTTACCCGTAGGTGTTCTTACCTTATGGTGAGCTCATCTAAAGGTGGGCTTACCAAAGGTGCGCTTATTTTTAGATGTGCTTACCTAAAGGCGTGCTTACCCAATGGTGTGCTAATCTTAAGGTGTGCTTACCCAAAGATGAACTTACCAAACGGTGTCCTTACGTAAAGTTGTGTTTATCAAAGGGTGTGCTTACTGAAGGGTGAGTTTATCTTAAGGTGTGCTTACCAAAAGGTGTGCAGCAGTGGTCCAGCCGCTCCAACAGAGTCCCTTCGACAGAGCTATCACCTGCACTGCTCACAATATCCAGGTTTGTCAGAGCCACATTGTCTAGTATCTGCAAAAATGTGTATAACTTTCGAATTCCTTTTGTCCAGATACATATAGTACTTGAAGGAGCATTTGTCCCAAATGCTCTGCATGCAATGATCTTATTATTCCACCAACATGCTTTTATGTCTCTTGTTGTGTACCCACAACTTATATTTTAGATTTTTTAACGCAAACTGACGTAATGTATGTAGGATTGTGGTATTCCGGGTTTTTTTTAATGGGTACCCTTAGCTTTGAACCGCGCTTTGTCGCGTGTACCTTATAACTGTATGGCTAAAGCTTTTCAAATAAATAAATAACAAAGACTTAAGAGTGAGTCACATCCTTGTTTGATAACTACAACTTACGGTGTTACCAAATCAGATAAGCTTCCTTTAACTTTTAGCTAAATTTAAGTAGAACTTTCTAGGCTAACTTTTCAATCAACGATTACATGTTTGTAATATAAATACAGTTTACGGACTTGCACTTTTAACTAATTTTTTTTTACTATTTTTTATACTTAACCATAATATATTTTATAATGCACGTTCGTATTTTGAATGAGCTTTGTAGCTCTTGGGCGACAAGTGGATAAATAAAATATTATGTGTTGTTACCCGCCTTGGAATTGGAAATCTTAGTGACCATCAAGCAAAGGAGGTCGAGATGCTTTTTACCATAGTTTTGAGTTTTTAGCATTTGATTGGTTTATTCGAGTAAAGAAGCTGTTATTGTTGTTAAGATACAGTAAGCCAGTTTAGAAACTCTTCTTACCATGTGTTGTCTCCCTCGAGTAAACCGAGAAATTCTTTTCCCATCTTCTGGGGCGCAGTCGAGGGGAACATATTCCTTTAAATATATAAGTTTTGAAACACAACAAAATCACTCAAGGTTACACAATACTTCGTACGTTGTATGCTTCGCAGGATCGCGTCTTTTACAAACAAGTGTTGTTTTCTTAAGCTAAGTGAAAAGTAGCTCAAGCCCTGGACTTTTTTGGGGGAAAATAGATAACAACAGAAAGAGGAGCATGTTTCGAAAGCTAGGTTTTGTCTACCTTCACCACCTTATTCAATTTCACCTTGTCCTACCACATGACAAAGGTTTTCAATGGTTGTTTATGTTATCATATCGGTAGTAAAATTACGAAAAGTAAATTCAAAATATTAATGAAACGTTACACAAAGTTCAAGAAAGCTTTTCATTAAACAAATGAATCGAATATAAACTTAAAACTGAACAGGAAACACAAATGCTTTGACGGTACAAAATGGAGATGTGTGCTGTTTACTCATATGCAGACCAAAAGTCACTTAACAGTAGCTTTAACAAACGCATCAGAACAAAACACGTAGTGCAAAGCAGATGGATACAACTAAGGGGCCGTTTAGATGAACCCGGGTTGGCTGTCAACCCGGTTTCCTACTGTACATCAACCTTGGTTCACCTGAGTGGCTGACCCGGGTTGGTTGCCAGGCGAGGCAGATTCATTCTGTGAACATTGGCCTGATTCCATTTTTTGTGATAATTTGAGGAAGCCTTAATGACATCCTAGTTCTAACAAGAAGTAGTCCGAATTTAGAAATATTCATGTTGATTTTTGAGGAAAGAAAGAATCGTTAGAACTAATACGGGTGGGTCAAACCCGTGTTTGCATGACCTTTTGTGTGGAAACAGGTAGCCTGGCAAGACAGCGGGTTGACCAAAGTCAGACTGCGGCTTCATGTAAACAGTAGTGGCGTTTGACTGGGGAAGGTTTGACCCTGCTTGCATTTGGTGTCCTGACCCTGGTTGGCAGCAAACTTGGGTTCAGGAAAGAGCCCTCAAAAAGCAACAAAGAAACCAACAAAAAGAAAAGGAAACAAAACGCACTGCAGAAATACCAAGTACCTCAAAGTTTCCCATCGAAAGCAACTCCTCCTCAATGAAGCATTTCTTTAGGTAACTGATCGGTGGACAAAGCAATGATACAAGGCGGTTAGCGTCTGTACAAACTGTAGGATGTCTGCTTTATATAAACAGAGAGTCGAGCATCCTGTTCATGTACACTTAATACAGATAGGAGCGGGAGGGCAAAACAAGTGCTTAAACAAGTCCGAGTAAAAGAGATTTTGCTCTCATGTAGGTAAAATTATCCATTTTATTTGAAATCACAAAAATTCTAAAGTCAGACAGAAATGCTTGTGAAAATATTTTGTAAAGCTCGACTGTCTAAATGTTTCTTGAAGAAAAAAAATCAACTGAAGTATGTGTAGTAGTACTAGATTTACTAGACTTTTAAGTTTTGTACTCACAACCTTACAAGCGAAATCACATACTTCAATACGGCGAAAATAGAAATGCAAAATACAAAGTGTACGAGTGCTTGAATTTGGCAGATCAAACGAATTTTGTCCAAATCTTTCTAACAGGAATTCCAACAAGCCAGATTACAACAAATGTTTCAGTATATCTAAGATTACAACAGTTCAAACAAATACTTACAAGACAACAGCTCCAAGAGCACTGAGAGCCAATCCATAGTCGTCTCCTGGGTTCAGTCCCAGTTGATCTGCAACACAAGAAACAACTTCAGTTGTTTATACTTCAGTACGGAAAGTTTTCTCTTCTCTTGTTGTTTAAACAACCACAATGGAGAAACTTGCATCTCGGGTGGTTAGGTTCTAAGCGAAAGTGTAAAATACTGTTATTCATTTACTCTGATACCCAGTTGCATCATTCCTTTCAACAATTACGTAAAGACCCTTACACTTCTACACATCGTCTTGGAGACCGCTGCAACTTATTTGATAATGATTATAATGATATTTTAATTTTTTTTTTCGAGACATAAATTACAATAAAAATGTAGATGTCTCGCCTGGACACACGCACAGTTTGTGTTGATTTCCATTATCTACTGTATCATTTGTAGAACAGATGTCCTACAACGAAGAATACAGTTCAAAATCATTGGTTAGCATTCACAACAAAAATTTATTTTGGGTTTAACCTGCAATCCGATTGGTTCTGATCTATTTGAGGGCCCACGCCTACTGTACATGTGCACTGGCACATAAACAGCTTCGTTAACACAAATTTGAAAGTATATGCAGAGCTTTAAACCATAAACCATTTCAGATAAGGTTTTACAAACACATAAAAGGTTTATCGTGCCTGTAAATAAAACAAACAGGGTCTGATTCTAAAAACCCGATGGGGGTGTTCTTTGGCAAACGGGAGCATATTCTTTTAGAAAAGCAAACAAACTGTATTTGTATATACACACAGGTGAAGTTGCAAACAACAAAAAAACGAATAGCATTCTAACGATGAAATCAGTGCTGTACAAAACAAAAGAAACTGTCTTAAACATTTATGCTACGGAGAGGTCAGGTACAATTCTCTCTCAGTGCTCATTTAGCTAACAACAGCGTGGACTGTATGGCAAATTTTATTTTGCCAGGAAACGAGTAAAACAACTGTTGGTTTTTTAAGAAACGTTTCTTCTTTCTAGGAATACTCACTGCCAGAGCAGTTTCTAAACAATCGCCATACCTCCATCAGTCATATCCTTGAGAACTTTTGGCCAATTCTGTTACAGCAAAGGAACACACACATGAATGTACGCTCAATGCGCAACTTTCACAGTCGAAACCCCACAGTGTAGGCTACATTTACATTTGGTCAAAAGTTTTCATGCGAACATTTGATGGTTTCGGGGGATTTGAGTTCTTGTTCACTCGTAGAAATCATTATGGATTCATTAATTTTTTTCTCGTGTAAACGAAAACTAACGCCGGGCATTAATGTTTGGCCAACTAGTTAATCCATATATGTAGCGTTAATGGAGTTCTTTCACTTGTTTTTTGTACAGTTTATGAACAGAATCCTTAGTTAAAAAGTATGTTCTTCAGTAGTCTAAGCTGAAAATGACGTTCATGTGACTCAATATTACTGCATGAATATTTAATGAAAACACTACTTGTGCGGGAACGAAGGTCAAAGAATAGTGCGTAGATGTGGTTTCAGTGATGGAAGTGCAAGGAAAAGTCTTTTCTAGAATTGTTATTGTTACTACTGAAGTAACTAAGTAATATAACAAACGCTTTCTTATCTGAGGTTCTTTAGTCTGATGATCGCCACAGTGCGCGAAACACTGGTGTAAAAAGCTGATTTCAAAAGATTTTATGAGGGTTTATTCATTTCACCCATTTTATCCTCCTTCACAAATTGTGCATTGAGCACCTTTGAACAACGTGATTCAAATTCCATGACTGTAAACGCTTTCTTAAACTTTCAAGCATTTGACTTTTCTTTTCCATAATCAAGTTGCTTAATGTAGAGACAGTTCAGTTCATCTTACAGTTATATACTGTAATATATACAATTTAATGGAGGGAAAACAGCTTTGTAATCAACACTGTGTTCAATCTTATTTAACAACCAATACATTTGTCATTTTCATTAGCTACAAAATAACAGTAAAAATTCTTACCAAAAAGAATGTGATGTACAACTATCGAATTGTTTCCTTTTTATTACCTTTATAGAGCTTTCCCCGCAGTTTTCTTTTCCCTCAAAATAGCTCGATTCAGCCAAAAATTTCAACGTCTTCGCAGCATCCCAAAATTCTGTTCCTAAAACATTGAACATTTCAAGATAAAATTGGTTAAAGCCAAGCTTTTTATACTTTAGTTAGGTTTTGAGATGCCTCACGGGAATGCTCTACATGAAAAGAATCAGGTATTCTACAAAAAAATCTCTTCTACAAAAAACCCAAGCAACTTGTACCAAAACTAGCACTTGGTAACGGAGCCGTTAACTCCCGTTTTGCGGCAGTAAGGCTTAACTCTACGAACACGCTTTCTTTGTTTCTTTGTTAAGATTTGCGTTCTTTAACAATAGGGTTTGGGTTACTTTTATTGTCTTTTATCCAATGGGATCTTTCGTTCGTATAGTTAAAGACGACCCTTTTGCGGCAGTAACAGAGACTGAAGGAAATCTTGCAAATGCTTACTTTTCTTGAATATGTTGTCTTGTCACCGAGTTTGCATATGTTAATACCGTTACGAGTATTCTCTTCAATGTCGATGAATAGTGGTTTTTAAAATATCCACCTCGATTTTAGGGTGCATTCGATTGACCCTATTCCGTCTATTCCGGAATGAGAATAAAGTTTCAAATTTGTCTCCTCATTCGCAGAGCAATCAAACATTTAGTTAAAAGTAAACACTGGGGCGAAATATCTAGTTCAATTGTGTTTTTCTTTTAAATTAGCAGGAGTTGTTGCCAAAAAGATTGAACAAAGTTTTTATTCTGTTCATTCCTATTCCGGAATAGAGTCAATCGAACACGCCCTTAGACAATGGCTATTATATGTCAGTAAGAATCGAAGAAACTTCTAATCGTCAGTTTGATACTGTATGCCACCCACCTGGACTCAAATACTCTTTTATTGCAGATGTCAGCTCGTGATTCATCAAACTCTGCGTCTTACTGGTAATACCTCCACGAGGACAAATAACCTGCAACAACATAATCATACATGTACTGGCTGTAAGGAGTTTGCTGGTTGTTTCTCACAAGCGATAACAGAAATAAATTTTAAAGAAACGAAATTCTTATCAGAGGAGAAGACCCTCGACAACAAGCCGCGGGTAAAATGTTTTGCATTTTTCAAATTTAAATAAAAAGAAATATTACTTTACTTTCAAATTTTCAGTAAGTTTATATCAGTTACACAGACTTTGTTCAACTCTAAGGGCTTCTTCTTAATGAGATAAGAAACGACGATAAGTTCAGCCTAAATCTATTTGGTCAAACACCAAGCTAAATGATTGCCTCAACTTCATCACTGCTACCGTTCTTTCACTTTATAATTATTTAGAGTTTTTCCCTCCTACTTCCCTTGCTAAAATGTTCACAGTTTTAATCTCTCTGTACATTAGGCACCCGACTAGATTAGCTTGTATAGTTATTTCGAGTGTCCAACCACTATCTCCTTTTCAAATTTTATAAATTTGTAACACTTTCACTAGTAGTGGGAAATGAAGTTTCGTTGTTGTACCGACCTGAACAGGAGAATAGTGGGCCACCAACGTTCTCAGTCTTGAGGCCTGACGATCGTCGTTAAACTGGCCAATCTACAGTCACAAAATACAAATGCATTACACATATTTCTTACTGTTCTTGGTACATGTATTAGTTTTCATTTTGTTCACTGCAAATGAAGATAGTGAAAATCTAGAAGTTGTTGGTAATAGTTCGATAGAAGCAACACAGAAGAGGCGGGAGAGATTTTGTTGGCATTAGTTTGTACTGACACTGCAGTGCTAGGTTTTACTTTGTCACTTGCAAGCTCTGGAGTATTTTTATTTTACTTAACTCACTTGAACATACCATTTCTAGCAATATGTGAAATAAATTATGGTCACTTACATATTTAAAATACCAACAAACCTTAAAATGGATAAACTTAACTTTCTCGCAAACCAAAGTACAAGTTGAACACTGTCCGCGCACAGTCTTTTCTAACAACCGTTTACAAAACAAGATTTATACTAACAACAATTCTTCATTTGAACCTATAAATTTACGATTACTTGATATTAAGATTGCAAAATGAACGAGGCTACAGGGCATCCAAAAAACCATGAGAGCTTGTCTGAGTTGAACTCAAACACAAACTACATGTAGGATAAAACTTTTACCAAAAATAATTTTTTCTTCCTCGCTGGTTTTCTTCTTTCATATACGATTCCACTCGTCAACGCGAGTGATTGTTAGGAACAAGAGTGAAAACAACAGATCGTGCAGTATCTTACCAGGCAATACAACAACTAACAGTAATGGCGAAACTTACATAAAACTTGCCGATTGACGTGTCAACGAAACACACTCCATAGCTGCTCTCGCCCCCGGATGTATCGTCGGAACCCTACAAGTCGATCACCTTCAGTGTTAGTTGTACTTGCAATACTGAGCGTCAGTTTCCTCTTTAAAAGAAACAATTACTACGCCAGCTTTGGTTGTTTACTAGTACCTAGCATATACTGTTCTTTCATGCTGTAGTGTACATGTACTCACGTTTTCGTTGTCAAATGCAAATACTAAAATCTGATTGATTGCTTCAAAGTTGCGTTCTCGTTAGACTACGATATTGCATCGCTAAACCTTCGTTCTAGCGATTGATAACGATTTGTCATGCATCTATATTTTCATGTGAACTGATTGCGTGATATAATTTTCCTTTCTTTGTGAATAGACCACAGTAAACTTCTAATACTAAATCTCAAAAATAATAACAATGAGAAAACCATCATTGTTTTATATTCGTGTGAAATCAGTATATAAATGTATTCAGAAACGCTTGCTCGAGTTCATGAATGTTCAAAACAATTTTGTAGTACTGAAATTCCAGTAAGCTGCTGGTCATGTCAATGAGCCCCGATTTACGTCACAAAGAATGCAACAATGTTCTGTCATTATGAAACAAGAAGTGATGGCGCTTCGCTTGGTATATCGAGCATCATTGGCCCATAAAATGCAGCTAGTTACCCCTTGTAAACTCTACGCATTGCAAAAATAAAATCCGAAAAACAATTCAATAAAGTATTAATGATATTAGTAGTTGTAATTTTCCACCCTGCAGATTGCCATTTCTATCGCATATAGCAAAAACACCGAGATGCCATATAAAAACCAAACCTATCGCTCTTCATCGATCATTCTTCAAGTGAAGGCATGATAATAAAATGAACACGTTTTTTAAAGTAATAATAGAACAACTATCTATCCCCCCTCTTATTTTTATCCATCTATTAAACAGTAAGGCCCTATTCTGGAGTCGCCCTCTACTCTGAGAACGAAAGATCTCATTGAATAAAAACACATAAAACTGACCAACCGTAAACAAACATACATAGCATATTATTTGTTAAAAGTGTCAATTATTGTTACTGTTATTGCTCAATGACCAATGGAATACTTCGTTCTCAGAGTAGAGTCTTACTGCTATTCTGAGAACGAAACACTCCACAGGTCATTGAACATTAAAAGCAACACACACTGACACTTTTTAACAATATGCTATTGTATGTTTCTTTACGGATGGTATTTTAATTGTGTTTTTATCCAGTGGGATCGTTCGTTCGCAAAGCAGAGGGTAACTCCAATTAAATATCTAAATGATCGAGTTTATAATGCTCTTGTTTTACAAATCAGTTTTCATGGAATGTTCAAAACAATGCTGACGAAACTAGAACAAAACAATGCAAATTGTGACAACGGTTGCGAGATGCACATTATATGCTCCATTAGGTTCATCGCATTGTAAACTTTAGAGAATGTTAGTACGTAGCTTATCTTGGAGCTACATTACACGTAATTAACGTAACACGCATTTACCTTTTCTGCAATTGCAAGAAGAAAAGCAGCTTCTGCTTCAGTGCAGTCGCCATCCATAAAATTGTACGTTTTTGTCCCTACGAAGCAACCACAAAGTTAGCTCTTTTCCGAAGCCTAAAGTAGAATAACTAAATGTGGTGTTTTGCAGTGTTGTAGTTGTCCAATGAAAATCCTACTGAAAATCAGCACTGAAGGGGAAATGGTTCTGCAGGGTGAGAGACAACATTTGCCCCAAGTGAGAGCATCTTAGCTTATAAAGATAACAACCAGCAACACAATTAAAACGAACTTTAAACTTCAGAATCCCGACGTCATTATCTTACGTTACTCTGGAAAATATGAAAATAACAGACCAAGAAACAGGGTTCGTATATCTTCAGAAATTCAAAAATTCAGGTTTTTTCCAGGGCTGTTTTCCCGTTTTTTCCAGGGCTTTCCCAGGGGTCTTGAAGCCCAGAATGAAAGTAACGTTCACAACGAATTGTTTAAAAAAACCTTTTTAAATGTTAAAATAGTTAATGTAATCACTGTAAAGCAACAATGTGCTCTCAGTGTATCATGTCAATACTTTAGAAGTAGTGGTTTTTTACTCGATTGTTACTTGTAATGAAGTCAACAAAGTGCAACATTTCGCGAACTTATTTTTTCAATAAAGTTCTGCGAGATTTTCCTGGAGAAATTCTCCAACTAACTGCTTCAACTGACAATATCTCCCTCCCAACTGTAAGTATATTTAGTACAAGGTTAATTCTTCAGTATTCAGTAAAACGATTTAACTGTTAATAACCAATTAATCCAATACCTATCGATATTCATTCTCGGATGGTCAATACAAGAATTCTCAACTAAAGGAGTCCATAAAGCAAGCAGCAAGTCCCGTGGCCAGAAATTAAAAGAGAAGAAACAACGTTTATCAAAAGAATATGAACTGCTGAATAGCAAACCGGAGTTTTCTTGCATGGGTCTTAAGTTTCAATATAATTGGCTCTTCCCTTATTCTTGACCAAGGTTTGAAAATTTTTAAAACAGAATCCAGAATTCCCTCACGTTCGCTTATTTTAAGACTTCTAAACACTTCTAAATTTCCGAACAAATTACTGTGTTGCTCTGCCAACTAACCGGGCTACAAAACCGGACACGAGCCGGAGTGGAAACTGTACATGTTATGTGTGGCAGTAAGCACTCGAGTGTCCAAGTGGATAACCAGTTCCTCACCTTTTGTTATAATGGCGCACATTTCTCGTTTCACAACTTTATCATATTTTGTGTTGGTGCGATCTGTGAATTGACAGTAATCATTTTAGTGATCTTTCTAACTTCGATGGATTGTGGATGGTATTGGGATCAAAAGTGAAACGGGGAACTTATAAAATAAATCAAACGGAATAAACATGAAATCTTATTGCGCTCATAGATGTATCAGACAGTGACACAGTTTTGTAATTTTTTCCTTTTAGAAAAACGTACTCACCTGTGCTTTCCGATGTTTATAGAGTTTCCTACCAAAAATGCGTTTGCTTGCCCCTAGTCTCAAAACTGTACATCTTTGTTGTTGGAACACCTTACATTCTGAGAGCTAGCCCTTTCCTTTGGTAGTAGCAGAACTATAAACATCTAGTCTTCCAAAGCATTCTTCCCATGTTCAGGGTCATGTTCGATATACAGCTATTTCAAAAAAAAGGTTGTCATATTCAATAGTCGATACTGGAACCGAAAGGAACTTTGGGTACACTCATAATGTTGTTACTGCATTGCCGTGGCATTATATGATGAGCCTGCATTCCGTATTTTGCAAAGTCAATGTTAACAGTAGTGATTATTTGCGCTGCTTGAATCCCACAGTTCCTTTCGGTTCCAGTATTGGACTATTGACTATGACAACCTTTTTTGAAATAGCTGTATATATACCAAGTGACAATGAGCCCCGAGTTGCATCACAAAGAACGCAACAATATACTGTCACTATTGAACAATGAGCATCACCCCAGATTCAAGGCTTTCACTAATGTGAACAGTGGCGCGGATCGAAAAATAACCGTTTCTCCGTTTCTCGTAAAAGAAACATGGAACCAAACAAGGAAGGCAACCACTCCTAATCATTAACAATTTTAGCGACACGGGAATCATAGTGTGCCCTTGGATTGCATAAATCACATGAATTTGAGCAGTAGCTCCGAAAATACAAGTAACCCAAACATACTTTTCTTGCATCTTTCTTCCATCATTTGGGGAGTTTCCGTTTGTTCTACTCTACCAATTCTGAAACGAAAAACTCACAATTCATACCTGTACGTTTACAGTATCTTGTTATTATATCATGATAGTCAGTGCTTCTTGTCAGGTGCAGCACCAAAAACTATAATAAGTATTAGAACGAAAAGTATTCGCATTTTACAAAGAAAAAAGTAAAAGAATTGAAAACTCACTTAAAGCCCTTCTGTATCAAGGTGTCCGAGTAGCGAGCAAAAGCATGCTCTGGAAATCCACAATGAGCAAAATTACCCTGCAATGTATTAAAATAAAAATGCACATAAGGCAAAAATGTTGCAGTCATTCGTAACCCAGATATAAATCTATAAAGATATTTCTCAAGCTACAATTATACTAAGCCAACTCACAGAACTTCCTTTTCCATGCCCTCGTCAGGGGGCTCCGATTTCTTGTAATAATAGATGCTTCATAAGCAAAAGCAAGTTCAAAATGGTCCAGTTGGGCATAGGACACTATTTATGATGGTTCTTAGTTCCTAGAGAAACATGTATATCGTTAATCTAACACAAAAGGATTTTTCTTAGTCCACCAATGTTTTACAATGCTTTTGCAGAAGCCATATCACTCTGCAATGCTTTTGACGTAAGAAGACATACTTCCAAGAGCCCTGATCAAGAATGACTGTTTCAAAACATAAAATACTACTAGACAGTAGGACTGCAGTTACGCAAAGTCCACACGCCGGTTTAGAGAACTTTCTAAGAGTTTCAAACGGCGTTACAGTGCATCCTTGATTATCCGAACAGGCTGAACTCAAATTAAAGACGGGCTGTTCGGATATGCTGAAAATTCGGATAAACGAGGATGACCTTTTGAACCATTTACATGTCCCGTAAAGGGTAGTTTTTTGGCATGAATGAGGAAAAAACCACGGCAGAAAAGAAAATTACTTTTACTTAACAAATTTTTGACATTTTTATCTTGTTTTAAACGGCAAAACATTCAGGCCACTCGTCGAAGATACGCTTCAACGCACTGAGACGTTAATCAAACATCTGTTTGGTATAAAAAAATAGTGACCCAAGAATAGTGTTTTCTTTTAATCGAGGTTCAGATAAACGAGTTACGGATAATCGGGGATGCACTGTACTTGCACTTTGCATTACCACTCACCAAACCAATTCAAAACGATAGCACATTATTCATTACAAAAATATATCTTTTATTGCATGCCGCATTCACACAAAATGTAACAAAGATAGGAAACAGAAAACAAAAACTTGAAACTCAAGTTAAGAATACACTTCAGGAACGTACCTTCATGAAAACCAACCCTAACTCATTAACTCCGATTACCGCATCCATGTGGTAGAGCTCATAAAACTTTCCAACCTATATAAAAAGTAATTTCCATTGAACATAAATCTGATTTTCATATTTATTCAACTGTAAACTTGTGTTTTTCAATAGCATTTCTATAAAAAGTTGTTCAATTGAAACTAAAATAAAATCATTACTATTATAGCCATTTTATCAGCACACAGACTATTTACTCAAGTATACTCTACCAGGTACACGAGTATGAAAACTAAGAAGTGATTTAAGGACCACTAAATGAAACAAAAATCTGGCATCTTCAGCACTTAATACATGCTAGCAAAAATAGTATTATTTGTAGTCAGGGAAAGACTCGTGTTAAGAGTATACATCAGCTTTACATAGCAATGACACACTTGCTTTCATGCTACAGACGACTTTAAATGTGAAGTACTGCTTGGCATAAATTACTTCCAGTAACTACTGTGTAATATCCATCACGGTACATGTATCCCTTAAGCACAAATCTGACCAGTAGACATCGTGTACAGCGTGTTTCGTTTCACTTTGAAAAACTCGTTCAGTACAAGATTCATCTGCCATTTTAAGGAAAAAAAGCAACACTTCAGTGGTTTATGAATAAACATTTATTTCTAAAAATAAAAAAGAAGATACAAACTATTAAGCTGTTTGTTCATAGTCTGTAGAAACTAATATTTCTTCTTTACTGTGTTTATAATCTTGTTAGCACGACAAATCGAAAAGAAAATCAAAGCCTCAAATCAATTTGTTTGAAAAAAAATTAAGAACTAAACTTGGTTCGCGTACAATTTGCCTCTCCACGTTTCAAGGTTAAACAGCGAAAACTGTGCCATTAGTTCTGTAACGTTTTTTAACTGGTAAAGCTGTTTCTAAGGCTAAATTGCATGCACGGCTCATTCAATAATTGTGAAGTATTACAAACTTACTGTGTCATACCGACCTCGCTCATTCGTTTATGATGCTCCGCAATTCGTTAACAAAGATAGTAAGTGTGTAACTTGCTTCAACCATGAAGTACTCCATAGATTTGCGTAAACATATATATTTCCAAGTTCTTAACAAGTGTATATCTCAGGACCAGGAGTACATGCAGTTACCTTGAAAAACAAAACTACATCGAAGTTCTTGCTCTTAAGTGTCCACCATTGCTTCATACCCTAACAAAGACAACAAGAGTCACGAGTTAACCCAAGAAGCTCTTTGTTGAAACATTTTCTGTAACTTTATTAAGTAACGCTTTAAGCTAACTTAAAATAATAAAAATTGTTTAAATAGGGTAACTGGATTTACACTAAGTAATTTTCATCTAGGCCCTGTAGAGATGAGATTACTGACCACAAAAACCGGCATTAGCCTTAAAAAAAAAGTATTTTACATTTAGTGTTAAAGAAAAATAAAGCGAGGTTAACACTAACTTTGGTACTGTAGTTTCTGGGGTCAAGCTGTCTGGTATTTAAACTGCTAAAAAGTGCAAAACTTACAGGTGTCATTTCTTTGGCATTGTGGAACGAAGATGGAACCTGGAAATTTAAAAAAGAAACAAAGTGGTCGTTCTTTAGTAAAGTCAAATTACTGAAAACCAGTCTGTACTTGTGTACGTACGGACGTATCTACGTAGGTGTAGTCATCGCAGGATGTTGGACTAGTCACGACTTGGAAGTGGATCCACGTAACAAAATATTGTGTAGTGAAATCTGAATCTCAAATACACATGTAAAGGGACCTCAGAGGCTAGAACTTTAACATAAAACCTAGTGCAAGCGGGTTAACTGAGCTTTGTCACATAAACGCCTTTAGTTATCTAACAGTTAGCTTTAAAACAATCCTAACCTCTCCATTTAATTTCGCAGTTTACAGTACTGTCAGCCCACAAAGAAGCTATTATTAACCTTAGAAGGCATAAGGTAAAAATCGTTACACGAAGGTATAAGGGGGGGGAGGTCAATCTGACCCCCCCCCCCTCGACTTTTGACACCTTTCATTCGATTGACTTGATATTTGGTATATATAAAGAAGTTTTATTATAGTTTCAATTTATCGAAACCACATGATGCTTATTTGGTTTCCATAGCAACCAAATCAAAATAAATGGCGTCACTGTGGCGGCCATCTTGGATTTACGAGATTTCAGATTTTCGAATTGAACACTAAAAATGGTGAGAAAACATGGTTTATCGATTGTAATTTACAAAATTATAAGAAATAAAATGAATTTGTCGGTATTTTGGTAATAATAGTCGTATTTTACGGGTTGCGTGACTTATTATGATGACGTCATCAGTCGTGACGTCACCCAATTAGGGTCAAAAGATGTGTTCACTAACGAAGAACAGTTGTGCC
>JAOBRG010022124.1:0-19250 GCA_027574985.1 Umimayanthus nakama | reverse complement strand
AAAGGCGCGGTATGCAGCATGAGTGCATGCGCTTGATTTTACTCCAGGTTTCTCTCTATTTAGTTCCGGCTAGATTGGTGAACGATACATGGTTCAGACTCGCTACTCGATTTTGATCAGCAAAGAGCAATACAAAGCTCAACAAATCTATCTCACTCTCTGAATCATAAGCAAGAAAAATAAATCAAATGCAGCACGTTACAGCTTTGACTTCAAACAAAACCGGGGACTATGTTCGCTCCAGTATCATTGATTTCATACTTTAGAGGTCCCAATGTCTAAAAACGAACGAATCCGTAGAAATGACATTAGCTGCACTATATAGACTCAAAATTCAAGAACTTTTCCAGGTTTTAAAATATAAGGAATACAGGTTTTCCAAGTAGCGACGAACCCTGCGCAGGGGGGCATTTAATAAATATAATAGTAATCTTTATACTCTTTCTTTCTATAAGAATATACTTCAGAAGAATATTGACGGTGCCTGATATATGGAATACAGCATCAAATGGGGAACAGCGAATTGAATTAAACAAGAAGTATTTTTAAAGGGTAGAGTGCAACTTCTCGGATTTGTTACTCGGCCCCACTCCCTCTCTGTCGTGCCTGGCGTTACATGCCCCGCTACAAATTCCCGGCCGTTTAGCAAAAGCGTTACCGGGAAAATGCTTTATTTCGTTTTCCACGGCCACTCCCCCGTTTCTCCCCCGCTATGTCCCGGGGGTCGCGCGATCGGGGACTGTGGTTTTAATTGACTGGTGAGTTATCAAAGATTTTAAGAGGAAGATTGTGGTAAGCTTATGGAGTAAGATACTGGGTCAGGGTGCCGATATCGCGAATTATCAGGAGACAAGAGCGCTTGCAAATGCAGTGTAACACATTTTATTAAATACCAAACACTGGATATTGAATTTCCAGTAATCTGATTGGCTCTCCACTCAAGGTATAAATCCTATATACTGTACTTTGTCCAAATGCGGAAACTGGCAGTTTTATCAAGGAAAATATCACATTAAAAGTTCGGAAAACTCGAGTCTATATAGAAAACCAAAGTTCGAGAATTTTTATCCAGTGTTTGGTATTAAATACTAGACTAAGTTTCTAATAAAAAGTTAGTTGCTGCGAGCTTACAGTGTAATTGTTCTGTTGTAAAACAGCCATTGTTTAACCCTTTCAGAACCAGCAAGTTTATCAACATCGATCTTCTCTTTACAGTATCTGCACAAAATTAGTTTTGTTGTGAAATTTGGGATTTGATCACACAGAAAGCTATCCAACATGAAAAGCTAAATTCTCCCAAAGTGTTAAAACGGAAAGTATGAAAAACCATTTAAGAGAATTGGACAACATATTATTTGTCAAGTTTTGGCCTGAAAAGGTTAACTGCACATAGTTTTAACGGTTTTCGAGTGTTAGGTGCGAGTTTTTCTCGAAACTCTCAAAAACCTATACATCAATGGAAAGTTTATGAAATTCAGTATCTAGCTGATAGTGAATTTTTTAAAAAGCCCTTTTTTGTTAACGAATGGGAGCTTTAGAGTTCAAACTAACCCTTTCTTCTAGACGTCAATCAGCGCGGCTGTCATTTTCACAGACTGTCCAACCACCAAAGGGCTTTAACTCGGGATACATTTATCTGAGAGATACAATCGTAAGCGCCCAAGGCGCCTTGCATGTGCTAGGGGGATCTGGGGGCATGGTCCCCAGGCAGTTTTTAAAGGTATAAGTTTGGAAATGCCATTTTTGGTGTTAACACCACATATTATGTCAAAAATTTGCGGATGTGTGATCGCACTTTAACGATAGATACTGTACACGGCTTCAACCCTTTTGGCAAAAAGCAGTTGATTTTATTTAATATTTCTTGCAGTTTCTTCATTTTTTTCCGGGGACATTAGAGTTCATTATTCTTAATTTTGTTTTCTAATATGAGAATTTGACTAAAATATTACTGAACACGAGTCGAAACCGGGTTCTTTTTTTAATCCCGATCGCATACTGGTCGGGATTCGGGATTTTCAAGCTAAATCGGAATAATCCCGACAAAATCCGGATGGTTGGGTAGTCTGACTTTAAATTAAGCCATTTGTAGTTTGTTTATCAGTTTTTAGTACCGTTTGCGCTTTTATTCCGTTCTAGGGATTTGATCGAAATTTTCTTCATTTTTTTTTGCAGGCATCTGAAGAAATTCCCCACTTGCAGCATAAAAAACTGCCCTGTTTGAGTAATAAAAATCTATTTGAGCGCAATTTTAAAATTCCCCTGGACGGTTGTCATCTTTGGCTATTATTTTATCAACCTAGCGTTTCAAACCAATATTAATACCCATTGGAACGTAAATTATAATCACACTTACTGAAAAATTATGTATAATGATTTTTCATAAGTTATGTTGAGGGGTCCAAAACCGCAGGGATGTGGGGGTCCAAATCCGCTAGCAATATGGACTGGGGGTCCAATTCAAGGGGGTCAAAACCTGCTGGGACAGCAGTGCATTCCATTCACAACAAAATGGCGTTTGGTACTTCATTGCTTAAAACAGCCTGCTGACAATTGCAATCAACATGTATCTTTTTTCTTGCAACTGCAGGCCAAGCTTATTATAATACCACCAGTCAGCACTCGCCATTGAGCTCACCTGTTACTCTGACCTTCTTGAAAGTGGCCTACTTAGTTCGAACAACATTTCAACAAAATTTTGAGTTTGCATTTATTTGATAGGAACGTTTTATCAAGAAACTACATCTTAATGTAGCTGCTTTCTTGATAAATTACCTGAATAAAAGTAAGTTTTAAAACTAGTGCTTTATGGTTTACCATTTCTTAAATTAATTATTACTAAAACAGCAGGACAAATTTTATGTTGCAAAAATTTACTTTCACTGTGGTAAACTAGAGTGTACATGTATTTAAATTCACCTCCCAAGGCTGAGATATTTTTCAAATACTCATCTTCAGTTTCTCTATTAAGAGTCACATTCGAGATGAGCTAAACTCTACCCTACCAGTTACCTGAGCAATTCTACTATTAATTTTAATAACACACTTGCAGGGTTTATAGGTCACAGCAGTCTGAGAAGAGAGAGAAGGGCACTCCCATAATTATAACTTATTGGCTATTTGGGTGTGTGCTGCTGGAAAAAGTTTGGTTTTCAAATCATTTACACTGGGCTAGGGTCTAGTAATCTTAGACAATTGCTCTAGGATAGGGTTTTATGGGATCGCTAAGCAGACAAAAGCTGTATTTAATAACAAACAACTGAAAGAGTACTCTACTGGTATAGGACCGTCACAAAGTTTGCAAACTTTACTCTAGTAAAGGGTAGGACTTTCACAAGCCAAGGGGCACATCCCAAACCAAGTTATAAGGGAGTAGCCCCCCGCCATCCTGTAGCCTGAAACTGAGTAGCTGTACAGGGTTTCATGACAGAAGTTGCCTTTGTATGGTGAGGACATTCCACTCTCATCAACACAGCAAGGAAAACAGTAAACTACATTTGTTCATAATCTCTCCTCTTAGCTCGACCAATCAGATATGTAATGAGAAGTACGACAATTAGGGCACCAAGGACACATCCAACTGCTATCGGCACAATGTTATTTTTCAAGGTGTTGTCAGAAGTTCCTCCATGTGCACATTCCTTAGCTGCAAGTTAAATGTCAAGATAAAAAATTCTCTTAATAATTTCAAACTACAAAATAAATTGAAACCTAGTTTATATTATAATTTATCTGCACAAATCATTAGTTATGGCACCATCTATTGTAATTTCAGTCTTGCAGAGAGAGAGAGAGAGAGATAGGTTTGAGTAGGGGGGGGGATGGGTGGGTTGAGGGGTATTTACTTCAGTAAATCTGGTACTTCTCCTGTAAGTCAGCACTGATCTTGTGAAAACCAACACTTAAGTTATTTAACAATTTATAATTACCTGTCCCAAATTTTCCATTGTTTGGAAATGGTTGCAGTTCTACTTGTTTGAAGTTAACAGTAACACCACCATTCAGCTTAATGCTCTGAATCGTTGAGCACAAGTAGTATGATCCAATAGGGGAGCGGAAGACATCTGATTGGTTCTCACTGGCCATAACAACAGCTTTAGTATCTACCAAGCAAAAATAATGGAAGGAGAGGTTGAAAGAAATACAATTGCTGCCTTAATAATACATTTATCCCAATCCAGTTAATCAGTATATATGTAAGTTGTTTGGTAAGGAGAATAAAGCAAATGATCATATAAAATTATTCATCAAAGGATCTGATGAAACCAAATGTCCCCAATCTATTTAGAAGAACACTAAATAGATAGTTTAGGAGAGTTCAATTTTCAATTTATCATAAATTGTTAAATTTTGAGCTGAGAGGGTTAAAACTGCTACTGTGTGACTGTGAAAAATGCCTATCATCTATTGTACCTGTTCGTCAAAGATTCAAAGAATAAAGATCTATAATCCTGGGGATTAAAATTTGTAATTAGACATGTACATGTATTGCCACAGACTGTAATTGTGTTAAATTGGCCCTAGGGGCCCACTCTTGGGTCATTCCGCGCCAAATCACCTAGAGGCCCAGGCCCTAAAATTCTGGCTATCTGACTGGATTAGCTATTTTCAGATATGCCTGTATCAATGTATGTAAGCAGTGTACGGTAGTGTAGAGTATGTAATAATGATACGAATAAGTTGTTGCACTTGGGTTGGCTTCATTTTCGCACCAAATGTGCTACACTTATTGAAACCACCAATTCTGAAGTTTGAGCTTGTTTGATCAAATACTTTTTGAGTTTTGGCCATTTTTCTGACACCTGGACAAAGTGAGAGCAAATAAGGTGGCCATGTAATCCAACACCATGTTCAGGCAGCAATTTCTCATTAAACAAGAGGCTGTATTAACAATCTATTTTCAATTGGTCCATATTTTGCCATATGCTTAGTAATTGTTCTTAGTTAAATTAACTGAAACATTGTCTGCTCGGTCGAGGGCTAATGTTTGAAACATCAGCTCCACGTCAAGGTCCACAGGTGAAAACATACCATTTCAGTGTTTCAAGGTCTTTGTTGATCAAACCAGTATTCAGCTTACTTGTCAACCCAGAAGAAAGATTTTTTCAGTCTTACTTGTTCACTACAAATTGTATACCTTGTAAATACTGGGTGTCAGAAAAATGGCCATAACTCAAAAAGTATTTGTCATGACCAAACAAGCTCAAACTTCAGAATAGACCTGTAATTTCAATGAATGTGGCACATGTACATTTGGTGAGAAAAAGAAGCCAATCCATAACCAAAGGGCGTGGGAGGTTCTGGATTTTGGTTGATTTGGCATGGAATGACCTTCTTTATATACAAAGATCTACTGCCAAGTGGCTTTATTTTGGGCCTAAAATTTTGGTAAAAAGGGATTTCTTTTGGTCTTAAGAAAGACACACTCTCGGTCTGGTGTTTTTTGTGTTACAAGAAACATAGTTACTAGGGATTTTTTGGGGTTTTGTACGGTTCATCTAAGCTCAAATCAGTAGGTACACATAGGCAATTTACTGAACATTGGTGTGGGATATTTTTAGGTACATGTACGATAAAAACAAAGGATTTTGGGGGAAAATATATTCTGAAAATGGACTTTTTTGGGTATAAAATATGAACTGCTGTCGCCCCCCCCCAAAAAAACCCCCAATCATTAGAATAACTCTGATTGGACACCCTGAGAGATTGGCTCCACCTCAAATAGTCTCTTGGTTATGTTCAGACACTGTTATGATACACACAACAATGGCGATAGTTGGGAAGATTAGGAACATGGTGCCATACCTAATAACTTACCATTTAGGCTTAGTATGGTGACAACAATGTTCGCAACGCTCCAATCTGAAGAGTCTGAAAGCTTTTTAAATCCAAGTTTCAGAGTAATCCTTGTTGACTCTTCACTCCATGCCAACAATATATCTGATCTTGTCATGTTATAGTAAGCTCCTGTCGCACACCGACCACTGATCTCAGCACTATCTGGAACATAGTATGTGTGAAGCTGAAACCAAAAGGCTTGTCAGATAAGTTTTTGTTTACCTTCAAGTTAGTATTTCTCCTGGCCATGGAATTTAGTGAGTAATAACTATGAAACCTGACTGCTATGTTTACCAACACAAATATCAGCCAAACTTCTAACTTATCTAACTACAGGTACATACCTCTTGTTAGCCGAGTAAGAGGTCCGCACAGCAAGTTATGGACCAATTTTTTTTTTCCTTCCTTTTGTGGCCCATGTATGAAACGCATGGGCCATGAAAACAAAGAAGGAAAAGACGTCGTACGGACTGAACAAACAAGACTAATAGGATGTTTATAAGATGGCTTAGTTCATTATTCAAGTTTTAAAAAGGTGATCAGGAGCTAGAGGTCCAAATGGCTATTAAGAACCTGGAATTGACCAATCACAGCCTGTGAAATCAGTCAGCCATATAATAAGTTGCTGTATTCACTTGAAATTAATCATCACCCCTTATGACAAACTTGATTAAGCGCCCCATTGTCACTGAGCAGAAGAGTTAATAAGCAATGCTCACAATAAGTGATGCAGCTCCAGAGCCCTATCTAGCCCAGACACTTTAGGCTCGCCACAGCCTAGAGGGGGAACACAAAGTGCACTCCATCATAATTCTTTTGTTATGATGATGGATGTGTAATGATAAAACTTGGCAAACTTGTTATTAAATAGTATTGCAAGATCTAACTTGTGATGTGGTTTTGATGGGTTAATTGGCTATGATGTCATAATGATATCATAGTATATGGTGTTTCGGTATAATTATAAGTTGCATAACTTGTTTTCTTATGGTTATATCATTCTAAAACATGCTGAAATTGTTATATAACACTCCACAACATGCTAAAATTGTTAAAAATTTTAAAAATCGTTAACGTTTTCGACACTGAGGGCATCTTCTAACTAAACAAATGCTGCCCTTGAATAAGAACAGCAATGGAGCATCGAAAAGGAAACAAGCTCCCTAGTGCTTGTTCATGTGAATAGAGTGAACAGTTTATAGCTGCTTACCTGATATGCCACACCACATTCCATGTAAGCATAAAGACACACAGTTCCATTTGTTGAAAGATTAAAGTGGACATATTTGGAAATGGGTGTGGCAGGCCTTGGCGTGGTGACCAAGAATGGAGTTGTCATTGACTGATTTGTTGGGTTGGTTATGTTGGTAGCATTAGTGATGTTACCCATGAATGCCTTGTTGGAACTACTGGCTTGTGATGGCATCAATAGCGAGGGTGTCAACACACCTGTTATAAATAATCAATCAATTACATACTGTAGAGTTTAATACCCAGCAGCTATACTCACATGTTTAATAGCAGGGGGAAGGTTTCGTTCCAAATGATTTTTTGGGCCCGATTTTTTGGCTAAAACAGGGCCGCTTCTAGTGGGGGCAGAGGAGGGCAGTTGCTCCCCCCTAGAGGCACGAAAAAGTGACTATAACACTCCTATAAGTGTCATCTCTGCCCCCCAAGAAATAAGAGAAACTCTATCAGCACTGCCCCTGCTCAAAAAATTCTAGGTACAAATAAAAATTTTAATTTTTGTATATTGGTCGGATGGACTTGGGGGCCAGGCATTTGGCCATCATGTTAGGAACGGGGAGGGGGGGGGGAGGCATATAGGTTTTTTTTATCTATTAAAGTAGCCAGGGTTTTTCAGGTCACAAAAAATAAGAGGCATTTTTGGGGTATGCTAAAAAAGAAGTGATTTTTTTTCGGGTACACAAATTCTTAAGTTGGGATTTTTGGGGTATACCTTTGCCCTACTCCTACCCTGCGAGCAGAGATCTCCCATGTCCCCATGAAGAACGAGAGGAAAAAGAGACCTCTGCACGCTTCCCACCGATCGTTTTAACTCACTGCCGTCCAGAAATCTGGACTTACCGGGCAAGTTTGGAACTGGTTTGACTGCTTTGTAGCCAGGCAACTATTACAACTGCTAAGCGACTACGAATCTGCGAGGCTCATTGCCAGGTGACGGAAAACACCGCTACTTTGGTTATGTGGCCGGCACGTGAACAGCTAATGTGAATGACGTGTTGTTTACAAATTCTCGAGCATGCGTGAGGTAGAGTCGGTGGGAAGCGTGCAGAGGTGTCTCTTTCCTCTTGTTCTTCGTGGGAACATGAGAGATCTCTGACAGACAGACAGAGTTATTTTATTGGTGCCATATAATCAGAAGGTTACATTCGCGTTTGGCCAATAAATATTAATTAATTTTTTTTTTGTAAGCTACTGACATTTGTTTTTACATATGTATACAATAAATTATTAAGTGGGAGAGAGTGCCTCTTCTCTTTTCTCAAAGCAGTTGTAAAATATTATATTTGGAAATCGTTGCAGTCAACTTGGCTGGGGGATCTATCAACAGCCTGAATTTCGTTTCTGTAGATTGTTGTTCGATTGCTTCTTTAATATTTTCATTTAGCTTTTTAAATAAAGATTCCCTTAAAGTATCATAAAGAACGCAATAGAGCAAAAAGTGTTTCTCATCTTCTGTTTTTGATTGGCAGAAAGGGCACAATCTCTCTTCGGGTGGTATACCGGTATATGGCCGAGAGTACCTTCCCTTTTCTATCATAATTTTGTGAGAACTAATTCTTAGCTTTGTAATTCAAATTTGTTATTATGTTTAAATAGTTTTCCAGTGATATGTCATCTTTGAATGTGCGAAATGTTCGCAACTTATTTCGCTACTGGGAGTTACTTCTAGTATCATTATAAGGAGTTGAGAGGCATTCTTGTCTTGCAATGTCTTTATTATGTTGTTCAAAAGATTTTGAGAATAGTTTGAAATTAATATCAACTGCTGAGTTTCCGATTAACCAGGTTTCACCAAAGCCATATCTGTTTAGAATGTCACATATTAATTTTTCCCTGGCCAACTATTGTTTTTAAGCGGTACTAACATTTCTTCATATGATTTTACCCTTAAGGAGTTGTCTTTAAGGCTAACAAATTCTTGTCCAAAATTTTATACTGTTTGATTGACTGTCTGCTCGCAGGGTACCTGACTCCCCCCTCCCCCCCTTACCCCCATCCCATCATTAAACAAGTGAGTGGGGCCCATGGCTTTTGACGGTTACCATAACTAATTTAGTTGGTAGAATGCCAGATCCTTGATTTATAGAGACATGCACACACACAGACCTAGACAGAGAGTTACACAACCATCGTATCATAGCTGCTAAAAGCATAAAACACAACTATGAAAAGAAACTGGAACAAAACTGAAACAATTCCAATACAAGTAAAAACTCATGTTGACTGCAAGTCAAGTTCATCGCTTTGTCATGCGATTGTTTATGTCCATCAGTTTAGTTTAGTTACAGATTTATATACGAATACAACAACTGGAATAAACAAAATAGAGAAAAGACAACGTAAAAACAGTGTGACAGGGATTTCGGCAACAGGACATTGTCCCGATTGATAACCCTCCCTTCTACTAAAATAAACAATCGAAACTAAAAGTAGCACATTTATAAGGACATTCAGACATCCTCCATTTCAGTCGTATTCATGCAATTTCCTGAGCTGTGACCTTAATCTGAGCGATCAAATCTCGAGATTAAAGTTGAATTTATTGCAAATTTATCAATTTTAATTATTAGAACCCCTGGTGACCAGTGCCGCGCTAATTATAAGAACTCTCCAAGTCGCGATCGAAAGCAAAATCTGCCTCAAACGACACCAAGTTTTCTTTTCAGACTTGATACACCAGCGTACTTACCAACCACAAGGAAACAGTAGAACAACTGAAAAGATGTTTTCCATGCCATATCTTTCGATTACATCAAAACCCTGCTAAGCTAGGTTGTTCGTTTTGCCCGTACCACTCCGAACGCGCGCAAACGGATCGTGTCACGTGCGTGATTGTTTCCGATGCCGTGACTCGTGACTTTCCGAACGGAACTGTATCATCATACGCGGCCAGAGCACTGGGCACTAATGGAAAGATTGTTGTGATGTGATCCAACATGGCGGGTCCGATAATGGATGCTGCTTGTTTGACCTACGAAGGGATTACCTTCCAGCTAGAAGCTCTACCAAGGACGAAGGATCCTGTTTGGGTGTTGGGGAAAGTCTACAACACACAGCACGGTATAGCATGAAGTTTAATCGTCACACGGCCTTATAAACGTATCTGAAAGCTATGGCGAAATACCTGTTTCGTGTTTCTCATTTTTTGTGTTGATAACTTTTGTTTTGCCAGAAAATAGTTAATGATATTGTCAAATTTTGTGTAATCTTCTTCTTTGAATCTGTGATGATAGTTGTTGCATCTTCTTTTTTTAGCTTGATATAAGAATAGTACGAAAACTTTTTCTTAATTCGGCTGTAAGGCAGTTAAAATATTTAGAATAGAGCTAACAATATAAACTAATAAAGTGAATTGAAATGCAGGCCTGCGAAGACTTTCGGTTTGCAGTCGGAAGACTCTGTTTCAACATTGCTTAATATTCCAGAAATGCCGCAAAATTGTTGTGAAAGAAAATAGACTGTTTGTGCTCGAGTTTAGTAGCGTGGGTGTTTTCCTAATCAATAAAGTCCACCCGAAACAAAAATGTATTGTTCATCTTTGGTGTTCAAAGCAAGTTGTTCAATACCAGTGCAGTCGTAAGCCAATTTATTATGTAGTTGTTACAGTGTAGAAGTATAAGTTTAGCTTGAGATACAAGACAATATTGCTTTATTAAGTTTTGCAAATAAAGCATTTAGATCTATGGGCAGAGTTGCCATTGTTGCCTTTAATATAGTTTTTAAGATTGATACAGTGTTATAATGCTTAAAGTACATGAGGTGCTTACATATGCAGTATGTTAAACAGACAATGCATTAACATGTGTCTTTTGATCAGTTCTGTTGCTTTTGAAAACATCTTTATCATTGACTTACAAGTTGGAATTAACAAGTTAAAACTGTTGACTTACTTACACATTTAATGAAATGAACCTTGAACTCACACTTTCCTGACTACTTCAAAGTAATAAAATACTTTACAGAGTGATGCCAGTGTAATGTCCACTTGACCATGAACAAACACTGCCAATTGAATTGACTAATACAATTGGTGTCCATTTTGTAGGAGACTTAGAACACCTCAACAAAGACATCAGAACAAGGCTATGGTTCACTTACAGGAAGAATTTCCCAGCTATTGGTAAGCAGCTGTATTCTTAGTTATAATAATAATAATAATAATAATAATAATAATAATAATAATAATAATAATAATATTATAGTTAACAATTATTCTCTGAAATCAAGGTTAACATTGGCAGAAAATTCAGCAACAAGCGAAGCATGGAGGTGAATATTCTAAAAGCTACTTTTCGCTGATATTGAAGAGAATAACAATTGTATTAGCATGTACAAACTGGCTGACAACACAACAAACTCAAGAAAAGTAAGCAAGAATTTCATTTTGATCTCTTTTAATTCCTCCCAACATATCAACAGTAATGGGCATACGCTCACTGCACAGTTCGCTGCCACATTTCCATGCTCAATTTATGCATGAAACTTATTGCAAGCACAAAGGTGGTGGCTCTACAAACAAGCTTTGAAGATTTCATAAAAATGGCGATCCTCAACAATGTCTTTCATAAATTAAGGCTGACTAGACAAAAATGTTTTTTAAATTATAAATACCTTGAAGTAGTTCTGTGAAGGCAGTTGCAGTTTATTTGAAATAGAAATTAAAAGAAAAAGTTGTGAAGTTTCCTCTAGAAATCATGCCATGTACTTGCTGTTAGAGTATTGGATATCACAACAATTTAAAGAGAAATAGTGAAATCAAATTTTCTTGAATGGAGACATTTTGCTCAATGGAAGTCGAGTTGACTTGGATGGGACTTTGAAATGGAACCATGTAAGGGCAGTAAATAAGGAAAGAACTGAGGCATCAGAGCAATCAGGACAGAAGGCACTTGACAGTATTTTAGCCAGCTTTAAAAAAATGACAGGGCGCTGTCATGGAAACCTCAAAATATTGTTTTTTTTGCCTCAAATCTTCAGGGCACTGTGCCCTGTTCTTTTGGCCTAGCTAGTTGTTTGAAATGTGTGTTAAAATGTTGCTTATCTCTGAAAGCTTTCACTCCTTACATGATTGTATAATTTCATAGCTTTCTTTGTATCATTGGAAAGGTGGACAACTTCCATTAGTCAGAGATAGCGAACCAATCAGATTGCTTGAAACACCAACATGCTAATTATTATTAATTAAATATAGCAAAGATGCTGCACACATTCTGATTTTATGCACGTAACTGTAAACCCAAGAAAATCTAATGCAATCAATCTTTTAGCCTTGTACACCTTTCCGTAGGTGGCCTATCATATTTCTGATTTGCTTTCAAAACCTACCAGAAATCCATCAGGATATCAGTAATGTTAATGAAATATTACAAACTAAGTTGCATGTGGGTTTAAATCATAGAAGACAGTGGAAAACCCAGTTCATGAGCTCCACTACCATGCAGGCCATGAGTTGGTGATAAGGCTCAGAATCTCATGACACCCGCTCTCTCCTGATTAGAAAAATGCATATTTTTCACAAGAAAATAATTAAGGTTTTGGGAAGCATAAATTGAAATATAATATTTGTGAATTAATCATTGGGATGCAGAAGAATGATAGAAGGACATAGCTACACACTGTGACAGAACTGTGAAAGGCTACTGGGAAAAATCTTTTTCACTGATCCAAGAGAAAGATGAAAATTAGCCTAAATGATTTGTTTTGCATTTTGGACATAAAAAAGTTTGAGCATACAGTTAGTGACTGAAATTTGAAAACTCAAAACTATAGTTGGATGTTGTTTGCATGAAAGTACATAGCATTAGATATACAGTAACATGGTAAAATAATGCATAATAAATATTCATTTTTGATATACTTTAGGATTCCAAAAACAATGGTTTTGTGGATTTTAAATTTGAGTGGCCCTATATGTAACCTTTGGCAAGGATGTAAATTTATTTTATTTTAATTCATTTTTTAATTGGTAATAAATTCTTTTTCTCTGTTTGCATACTGTAGGTGGTACTGGTCCGACTGCCGACACAGGGTGGGGGTGTATGTTACGGTGTGGCCAGATGATGTTTGCCCAGGCACTGATATGCAGACACCTCGGCAGAGGTTAGTACATCCAGGGTGGTCACTCTTGGAATTTTACAGGGAGGTTCTTGGTCAGATATTTATCAGGTATTTATTGAAGAAATTTTTCCTGAATGTGGGTCATATATATACCTCCAAGTGAGATAATTCTAAATATCAGTGTTTTTGATTGCAGATGTAGGATTAAAACCCATTGTTAAGTTTATTTAAATTGTTTTTTTAAAACTTAATAATGATTAAAAATGAATTTAGTGAATATTATTATTTTTATTGTTTTTGTCATCAGACTGGCAGTGGGAGCCTGAAGATAACTCAGACAAAACTTACATGCAGGTATTTGAATGTAACTTTTTAAGAAAAAACAAGTTAAAAAATCATGTAGTATATCAAGCTACATAAAAAAAACTATGCCACATGTATGGTTTTTGTACCTAAAAAATAGGTTATATTTATTACACACATATCAAACATTATTTTTCTGACTGTTGTGAACTAATAGACAAGTACAACTTCAGTTTATAGTTATATCATTTCAGTGTTCTGACTCCTCCCCAAATTTTTTGCAAATTATAAAGTCAAAAATAAATATTACTGAGAAACGGTTATCACCCCCCTCCCACTTTAAGTTACTAGACAGCACTCCACCCCACCCCCGATTTCAAAGTTGTTGAATACTGTATCAACAGAGATGAGAAATATGGAGCTAAATATTCTGAAAGCCTTGAGTTTGCTGAGATTGAAAAGTACAAACTGATGACAACTCGACATATTCAAGAAAAGTGCCTGTTGACATTTACAAGATTTCCTCTTCTGTCAATACTGCAACTTGTTGGGCTGATTATGTTGGCCATTGTTTCACTCCACTTGACTGTATACATGTAGGGGTGGCTATCAACCAATCACAGTGCTTCAAACACAAACATGACAATGAGTTCGTACAAGCATTGAACTGCACATTCAAGAAAACTATTTAAGAGCTGGGTAACCATTTGTGTAACCTCTTCTGACTGAAGCAGCAAATTTGATTAAGAGTTTTTTGGCTGACCATTGTAGATCCTGCAATCATTTTTGGACAAGAAGGACAGCTTGTATTCCATTCATCAAATAGGTAGGAAAAGTTTGTTGCCTTTGCCAATGTAAATTAATTAATGACAACACATTATGGAGTGATCAAATTATTGCTACAGTACAGCTTTTGTGTATTTATGGAAATTATGTTCAGTACTTATTAAATGAGATCATCATAATAATAATGATAATAATAATAATAATAATAACAATAATAATAATGTAATAAGGCCTTTATTTACCCATGGAAATCCTTTCACAAATACAGTGCTCTCCCAAGGAGCCGTGCTATTTAAAAATATGCTAATAGAAATAGGAAAACTATCTATTTAAAACTATATCATATTACTATAATATCTAAAAACTAAGAAAAAGCATCAAAATAAATAAATTATGAACAATTGACAGCTACAGTAAAGGAAATTTAAAGAGTTAAATTGAGCAAAACTAGTAGCCTGAGCACTTGATCATTCGTTAAAACCTAAATCTGAAAACCTGAAATCTGATCAATAAAACAGATTAATTAGATCAATAAAGAACTTTGGTATTAAATTGATTAAAGTAGAATCAGATATTTAATACAACCTGGATCAGATCAGTTTAATCTGGGTTAATATTTGATCAATAAAAGAACTGGAGTCACTTCAGTATTAAAAGCCTGTCCAGAGATGTCCAGATGTATTTGTGGGTGTCTAGACGAGGACTAGTAATACCCAGAGGTTAGTAGTCCTGACGTTTCTTGACACAAACTGAGGTGTTTAGTAAAAGTGTTCAAAGGTGTCCAAAAAGTGTGTGTCTGTATATATCCAGAATGTATTCAGAGGGTCTAGCCACACCAGAAAGCACACAAAAAAGTGTCTTTGAAGACTTTGCGAAGATTTGTAGATGTTAAGAGCTCACCAAATGTGTGTACAGTTTTCTAGAAGTACAGTTTCTCACTCAGATAGCTTTAGGTACTTCCAAACAACTCTGGACAAGTCTGAGTGTCTCTTGTAACTTCAATAAATCTTTGCCTGAATCTATGCATTTCTAGATTCCTCTGGACACGTGTAGACACCTTTGACATCTCTTTTTAAAAGTACATCAGGGTGAGATCCTGCATTTCAAGACACATCTGTCCATCTTAATACACTTCACACAGCGTCAATGCATTTCTTGACACCTTTGGACACTCTAACAGACCCCTGAACATCTGAAAACCTCAAGATATCCTTTTATATAGACACCACTGGACATCTAAAGAAACCTCTTCAAAATCAAAACATCTGTCAGGAGACCTTTTGTCTAAATGTCTTTGGGCACCTCGGGAAGCTTGTTGACATCTCTACTCCTCTGGATTTATAGATGTACCGGTATACTGTATAGTGATCTAACCCTTGGTAACCCTTACCTAGATACCTCCATGCACACCCAACCACAGGACAACTCCTGAACACCTTTAGACACCTCCAAATCAGACATAAGTCCATGCAGACACACAAACACATCAAGATGCATCTGGGTACTATCAGACACCTCTAGATACTTAGAACTAGTGTACATACTGTATCTAGTACCAGATTTAACGATCTGTACAACCATGTATCGTGATATTTCTGGAACCCATCTCTGGCAGCTCTGTGCACCTTAAACTTTAGACACCAGTGGCATTCCAAGGGATCACAGCCCCCCCCCTACCCCCCAACCTTTTCGGATTTTTTTTTTTTTTACAAAAGTGAAGGTTACTAGCAAAAAATGAGTATTAAATGAGTATGAAATTCGTCTCAAAATGCTGGAAATGGCTATTAAAGAGACTCAAGTTTCCAAAAATTTCTGAGAGGGCATGCCCCCAGTTCCCCTAGAAAGCTTGCACCTTGGCACTCGTTGGTGTTCCACCCCTTTTAAAACCCTGAATCCCCCCTGGACACCTCCAACTTTTAACACTTCAGACACTTTACATCTCTGGATGGCCACAATCCCTGTTGATAATACTTGCGGCATTCTTTTTCTTAGTTATTAAATTTAGCGCAGAAGTATAAACTAGTTTGTTTTCTATTTTGTGTCAGCACAAATGGGTGTGTCCGAAGGCAAGAGTGTCGGCAGTTGGTTTGGACCTAACACAGTTGCACAAGTTCTCAAGTGAGTACTTTACAGTAGCACTAGTTCAACCTGACCATTCAAACCTTTTGTAGCTAAGTTCACAAAACAGGACGCTGCCCCCACACTGCCCAGTTACCACAGAATTAAGCCCATTATTGACAGACAGGTCTTGAAGGTTAATCCCTGTAACAATGTAATATCAGATCATTGAATAAGGGTGTGTTTGACCCTATTCCAGCTATTCCATAGTAAATTATCTCCTAATTCGCAGAGTAATCAAATATCTACTTACATGTGAAAGGTGTGAATGGGGCAAGATCTGTAACTCAGTTGCATTTTTCTTCTAACTTGGCGGGTATTGTGGCTAGTGAGATTGAACAAATTTTTTTTTTCTGTTTATTCCTATTCCGGAATAGAGTCAATTGAACACACCCTAAGCGTAAATGGTTTCTTTGAAAACAAATGTTAATGACCAACCATGGTTCCTGTTTGATTATCATCAGTTTTTCATCACTGCACACACTGTGCACATACTGCGACACACAAACACTGGCACACAAACTTGTTTACAGTTAGAGCTGCAGTTCGGATATAATTGTGTCGCTAAACATCAAGAAGGAGTTTTCAAGCTGCTCGATTCTGAGAAGCTTTTCTTGTTCGTGTAGGCTGTAAACTTAGTCTTTCTTTTCAATTCCTCCACCCCACTGACACACACCCTGAGGGAACGAAAGTTGTCACACAGTACACCTGTGGGGTAGTCTCGTTAAGCCGTAGGTCTACAAATTGTCTCTTAACATTCTGCACACTTCTCAATCAGAATAGAGTTGTGTCCAGTGTGTGTGTGTGTTCTGCCTAGAGGCAGGTCCATCCCTACAGTTCCCTCTCTAAAGCTTTTCTTTTAACTGATTGATACGAGCTGCCATTCTTGATTCCGTCCAGTACTCCCGTTCTTGGTCTCCCAGGAGGCCTTCTTCCTTCCACTCTTCCCTCTATTATAAGAAGGAGAAGATCGCCGTGACACAATGTGTGTCCCAGCCAAGCTCTTTATCTCTTGTCAATGGTGGATATAATTGGCCTCTCTTCTTCCACACGCTGAAGTACCTCTTCATTGCTGGCTTTGTCTGACCAGGAGATGTTCAAGATCTTTCTCCAGAGCCACATTTCACAGCATTTTTAGCCTTCGTGTGTCCAGTGAACATATGAAAATTTGCAGAATTAACTTGCACCTACACTGAAGGAATCCCGAAGCCTGATAGGGCACACTAATGCTGCCGCCATTGCTGTCGCAGTGCTATCTAAGCCACTGCTGTCACAACTTACTGGTTAAGTACACTGCTGCCACAATACTGTTTCTAGCTGCCACCGATGTCACACTTGTGGCAATTTTCACCCCTGTGACATGAGTGTGGACGGACATAAGTGTAAATCAGTCAACAGCTGATGCATTCCTCGCACTGTGTAGGTGGTACACATGTACAATATGAGACTTGCAGAAGGTAAGAACATAAATTAACCCCATTTTCAAACTCGGGGACTTGACTTTCTGCGGAATCAAAAATAATGCTTTTACTCACATAGTTTCAAACTTTTTTGACCATTTAGCAGCTACCAATTCTTACCAATGGTATGACCTGACTTTTAAATCTGTATGAAATTGCATCTTGTTGCAGCTTTACCATTTGTGTCAGTGTACCTCGTCGAGTGTAAATTGTACAGACAGCAGTACTTCAGGTTTGTAGCAAAATAACAAAAGTTTGCTTTTTCTTTTAGGAAGCTAACAGCATTTGATGACTGGAGCTCAATGTCTGTTCATGTTGCAATGGATAACACTGTCATTATTGAGGACATTAGTAAGTGTGTTTCGATCTTGCCAGGGTAGAGACGGAACATTTTAGAGACCACAGATTCAGAAGAGTTGACTCAGAGATTCATTAACATCAAGTTAAACATTTTATTTAAGAATATGTTTTAACTTAGCTGGTCTAGTTTAGGGTTTCTTAATCAATCAAATAGTTCAATACAAAAACGACCCAAGTATCTATGTGTATCTACCTGCAAGTGAGATTGGACTTGTGTATAACATGCAAACTCAATGCCTCTAGTTCCTAAAGACCATCTAGCTCTTTCCTTTCTCGAAAAAAGTAGGATTGTGATCCCAATGTTTGGAGCTGTAGTCAGAAGGTATGAATGAACTGTATAGCGGTAACAACAGGTACCATCAGATATTTTCAGTTCGATCTCATGACCTACACTATTTCTGTACTTTGAAACGGCGAGTAACTAAACAGATTTACTTTCCTCTTTAACGTTCAAGCGTGTTAACCTGAGTAAACAAACTTTATCTACTGTCAGAAACCTTGTGTAAGAGAGAAAGTGCTGTCAAGACCTCGGCGGAGTCAACTCTTAACAGCTACACGTCTCCACCAGCTGACCAGAGACCCCTGAACCAGGCCAAGGGCTCGAGTAAGGCTTGTCGACGGCGCCACGGAGCACAGGTCAAGCACGCCAAGTCGCCATGGAAACCACTGTTGTTATTTATTCCTTTACGATTAGGACTATCTGAGATGAACTCGGTTTACAATGAGGCCTTCAAGGTAAGAAAGTTTGAGAGTTTTGCCTTTTGAAATAGGCAACAGGCCGACTACATACTAGGAACTGGGAAAGCCGCTACTGCTTGAATGTAACATCTGATACGCTCTCGTCTAATATGAACGTCTAATCCTTGGGCTGAAAATGAATATTCTTCGATTAAAATTAGTCAGATGACTTCAGCCTAGAATGTTCTTAAAACGCTCTTCAACTCGTTTGTTAGTATCGGGTGGAAACTTGTTAGTTTCGGGTGGAGACTTGTTAGTATCAGGTGAAGACTTGTTAGTGTCAGGTGGAGACTTGTTAGTTTCGGGTGGAGACTTGTTAGTTTCGGGTGGAGACTTGTTAGT
>JAOBRG010022014.1:0-23195 GCA_027574985.1 Umimayanthus nakama | reverse complement strand
ATAAAATTTTCAGTTTCCATATTTGGACATATTGCAGTATAAAGGATTTATACCGTGAGTAGAGAGCCAATCAGATTGTGGGAATTTCAATATCCAGTGCTCGGTATATTTAATAAACATTGTTTATATTGGCAGTGAGCCTTGATAAATCATATGACCAGAAGAACACAACGGTTATAAAATCTCAAAATTGAAATAAAGTTCGAAGCAAGTCAACGATATAATTGGAAAAACTTACAAAATAGTAAAGCAAACAAGTTGTTCATGAACTGGACTATTTTAGTAGCCATGAATGCTGTGCTATCTACTGTTTACAATTGCATCAATAATTTATGCATTGACGTAATAACTTTTAAAGAACTGCCTCGGTGTGACGCAGATCGTTTTGGCCTAGCGAAGGAATCCTTTCGTTATATACTGTGGTTTATATGTGATCACAACCTTTGTCGAATGTAAAACAGAAATTGGAATAGGTTTATTTCGTTGTTTTGCAAGATAGCCGTATTGGAACGGGGTGTACCTGGGTTCTAGTCAGTCACAGACTTGGTTCTAGTTCTGGGCATTGGGCCACTACTAATGTTCTTCCGGCGGCACGGCCAATCTCCAATAATTGAAAACACTTGGTTTCCATGAAGCAAACCAAAAGCTAAGGGAAGTTCTCCATCTTCTCAGTCATCTATCTTCTTATACAAAATACAAAGTTTCATATTAATTGGTAGTCCTCAGATAACAAGCTTGGTAGAAACAAACATGACTCAAAAAAAAAAGAACAAGAACAGGATCAAGATCAATGATAACAATAGCAATAAGAATAAAAAAACAATCAGCTTCATTCAAACAGGTATCATAATAAGTAAAACTGTTCTACCGAATGAACCTGTTCTAGGATCCATCCGCGCTCTTTTCATTTTGCCCTCAGTTCCAGGGGCGGATCCAGAAGTTTTTGAAAGCGGGGGCCCAGTTGGCCAGAAGCTATAAATATCTAGAAAGAGGGGGGCCAAAATCTGTTAAAAGTCTTTTGAATGCTCATTTAAGTTGTTTTCTTATAAATCTTTTACAAAAATTCCATCAAAGGGGGCAGGGGGGGCCCCCCGGGCCCCTCCCCTAAATCCGCCACTGAATTCTGGTGATATTTGTTACCAAGATTCAGGGTTTTTCATCTAACTAATGCCGTCGAATTTAGTAAATATTGCATTTTTTGGTCAGTGTTCTACATTTTATACTTTATAAGTGTTTTCTTATAAACAAATTTGGAGCTCGATTGCGGAAGCAAAGATCTTTCGACACACAAAGATCTTCGTAAGAACTAAAGGGATACTGGTGTTAATGGATTGCATAGTGGATGATAATATGCCATCCGTAAAAGTATTAAGCAATTTCCAGCAAAAAAACTAAAAGCTTAGCGACCAGGCGAACATTTGGTACGTTAAGTTGCCGCTTTTCTTGCATTCGCTGTGCTTTAAGTTGCAGTATCTCATATGAAGAACAAAACTTTGAAACATATGTTTTTAACGAGTGTGGGCTTGAGGGGACGTCAAAATTTTTTAAAAGCTATTCTCTCGAGACTGCTTTTATGTTATGATCATGACGCACTCGAGGTTTCAAGTCAGACTGTTTTTCGTCCACTAACATCTGAAGTTCAAAACGAAGTCGGTTTTTAAAACACCACGGCCTTCGATTACAAAAGATTTAGGCTGTAAGATACAAGCAAAGCTGCTTTTCATAAAACACGGACACGGTTTGGAATTGCGAATAGTGTCAAATGTAAAAATATAACAATGGGTGCCTGCAAACGCAGCATGTCCGACTTGGAACTCCGGAAGGGGAGAAACAAAGTCGGAAAACAAAGCGTTCGTTTTCTTTACTGATCTACTTGTATCAACACAACAAAAATTAAATAGAAGTTTAGAGAACTTGATAAGCTTTTCAGTGATAGATAGGTTTATAGGGGTACGTCTTATGATTAATTTACCAAAACGCCGCTAAAACTAAACAGTAATCTTAACTCAACATGGAAATCAAACTTTAAGTTGTCGAAGTTTTTGGCTGTGCTTTAATAAAATATAGAAGATTAGGTTGAGTTTCTGTCGGATGTGTTTGCAGTTTTCGAATTAAATATGGCTTTCAATAACAAACAAAAAGTTACCACCTACGGCTCTAACGTCCTATGCATCTTTTTCATTTGAGTCATCAGTTTTACCACGATGTAGAAAATTTGATTATAAATTGGTTAGATGTCGAGATCCGTGTTGGTGGATATTGCTCTCAAGATAAACCGGAAAGTTACTCCAATACTAATTACAGATAATACCTGGCCAATATTAAAATTCTAATTGATGTCAGGTTCCAAGGTTGCCATAGCCGGGGGTGGTAGTGGGGGTAAGCTCCCACTACCTTTAAAGTGCTCCCAGTGGTGTGCGTCTCAATCAGCCTCTGACAACTAAGTCCAACTCCTGGCGTGCTCGTCGCGGAACTGCTTCTACTGACAGGAGAAGGGGTAAGGGCGGATATCTGGCGCCTCAAAACCAGATTGCTTCGGGAGGTGGAGCTCGTTAGCCTGGGAGGGCAGCCCACCTAAGGGAAGGAAGCCCTGACTTCAAACATCCGCTGCCTTGCGGCATACCCATTCACGGGAAAAGCTTCGGGAGTCAACCCCGAGGATAAATCTGGAGTTGGAGCCCCTAAGGCAGTTCGTCGTTATCTTCAACCTCGTTCTGGCAGCTCCTGCGACGGCGCTGGAACCATGTGTACTGGCCTTTGCCTTTCCATTGGATCATTTCAGCGGCGTGGAGAGGGGGGACCTGCTGCATGGGTAACAGCTTCTCCTCCATATCAACCTGCTGAGGCCTTGCGGACTTTCTAGCCACACTCGACGCTGCACAAGAGTTATCACCCAGAGCGCAACTCCATAGTCTCCCGAGACTGACGGATGCCTACTACTACTATCCTACTACAATTGATGTCGACAAAATCATCAATCACAACCACCTGTATATATACAAGTGGATAAAATTACTGACGTCTCAGGGTCTGTTCTGAAGACTGACAAGGCTCCTGTAACTGAAAGCCCGATTAGTATTAATCCTATATAAACTCTAGGTCCTTTTAAGAGTTAATCCAAGGTTAGTGCTAATTGGGCTTTGTGATCTCGTCCCCAGATCTCGTTTTCGAACCGCCAAAATAAGATCTGGGGACGAGATCACAGGCTTTGAACAACCGGGCATAGGTGGCCGTGATTTTAGTCTTTAGTAGAAAAACTACAACTTCAATAAAGCGTTTTGTTTTGCAGCACTACAGCCCCAGTAGGGTTACATTCCCCTCGGAAATAAATGTTAAGGGTCATGATGGATGGGTGATAATCCCTTGATCATGGCAAGTCATACGTAGAACACAGTATTTGTATAAAGAAAATCCGTGGGCAAGAAATCGCATTTAGATGTTCTTATCTAACTACTCGTTTTCTAAATTTTACTGGACAGTTTTTTTAAAATCTGGAAGCATATATTTTGCCTAGTTTTATTTTCTAACTGAATTGCTAGGGAAATTGAGCTTCAAGTTGTTTTTACTTTATTTTGTTTTCATAACCGAAATGATATTTTTAAATGCACGAGACTCTGAGCCATAGTTTTAGTCTCAGTTAAGCTTCCTACACACAATTAAAAAGTTGGCGCAAATACAGTTTCTTATAAAAAGCGGTCATGTGTAATGTTTGAATTTCGAGGTTGCCATACACCAGAGGCGCCATTCAACAAACCGGAAATCTTAAATATAGACACGTGTTCTAACCTTGCATTTACAACAATTACTGTGGAATAAGCAAGCAGCGTCCAGATCGCAAAGCATGATGGGACGTCTAGTTTGTTCAGTTGCTGAACTGGTCATGGTATTACTTCTTAAAACTACTTAGTTTGTGCTTTGCTGGTCTCATTCTAGTTCGTATGCAGGTAAAATACAGGGCTCCCACAATTCCTTTCGCGTGTGATTTGCATTTCAATGCAGTGTATATTTCATCTGAAGTCTCAGCGAGAATGTAATAAACTGTAAATTAGGTTCTAATGGAAACGATTCCAATATAAAAAGTGGAAGAATATCTAAAGATGAGGTAACATTAGGTGTTTGATTGTGTCACAGTTTTACAGGTTATCGCAAAGGAACACATTTTTTCTTTTCAGCTGATCTTTTTAATAAAACTACATAAAACTTACAATGAATTCTCGATGGGGAGATGAGTGCTGCACTCAGTTTCTGAAACTGGTTTCGAAAGAGATTAATCTGCTGCTACTATATTTAACTGAATTTGTTCATAGTCCATCTTAATGAGGTGTCCATCCTCTCCATACAGTTAATGAGGTGTGCCATTGGTGTGAAAAGATTCTACGAGCAATCTTTTAGATCAACTTAAAACTTATTTTAAAACTTGCTTTTAGCAAGAATACTATCTTAAAAACTGCATTTTACCACCGAACCGAACCTAGTCGCAAGGTTATTGCCAGTGCATATTTTGCATATAAACACACACACATGCACATACACTTATTCCTTGATAGTATTTACGGATATTGCATGTAAACAGACGCGCATTCGAAGCGCTCACTTTTTAGCCATTGAATGCAGACACTCCTATCTCTGAAATCTCAGAACCTTGAGGCTACCGGGAACAGGAGAAATCCATAAGTATCAGGGACGTGGACTGAGCAATTTTAAGAGTAGGGAGCACTGCAAGTGACTCAACATTTGGGGGAGGGGGGTAAAAGTCATCTTTTCTTACTAACTCTTTAGAACTCTAAAAATATTGGGGGAAGGGGGGCACGTGCCCAACCCCCTACCCTCTCCCCCCCCTTCTCTGCAATTTCTGAGATTTGGGACTAAAACCTTGAGATTTGCAATATAGAATCGAACCGTATTTTGTTTGTGAGTTGTTTCTCATCACTGATTCGTTCTGCCATCTTGAGTAAAAGTAATCTAAATTCATTCCCGTATTACAAAGACTGTGAGCCACCACAAAACAATGCACAAAACTACTACTCTAAAACCAATTCGTTTGCCAAGCAAGTACAGAAAGTAATATCTGAAATATACAGGAGCGGATCCAAGAGGGTGGAACACAAACTAACACAAGCTCCCAGCCAACAACCTTTGTTGATCAGACAATAAACAGTCACCTCCCCCCCCCCTCCCCCCTCCGTCTTTACAGAAATCGCCCCCATTCTTTCGGGTTGGATTTGATTAGGGATTTCAATAATTTAGACTCAACGTCACATGCATTTTCCAACTCAACCGTGATACCGTGAGATAACACCGATAAACGTGAGTCTAATGGTGAACCGAGACAGATGGAAGGTCTTAATGACGTTAATGCGGTAGGTTCCACTACGTCACTTGCTGTCTTTGGTACCAGTGGTGTCTTCAAGGTTACTTTGCTTGCTTTATTACGCAGACCAGGAGTTCTTTGTGTCAATGATTTGACCACGGAACGTGTACGCCATGAACAAGCTGAATATCTGCATAACAAGACCAGCAGTTCCCACACCTGCAAGAACAATAAGGTTGTCTTTGAACCAATTGATCACCACGTCCACACAACCAACAGTATAGATTCGACTGGTTCTCTCGCCATTGTCGACGGAGTCTCTCCTGACTCCCCTTCCACACTGTCGGTTGATCTTCATGTCTTTACAACATGAAAACGGAACTCCACAAGCCTCATACCCAGGGCTGCTGCAGTTGAAATACCAGTTGTTTTCCCAATCACTGTACGAGTTTACTCCACAGCACTTTAATTCACTTTGTGTCGAGTCGATAAGATATTGCAAATCTCGTTTATTCTCGTCGCGGTAGAACTCGACGGCGGTTTTCAATCGGTGTTCAGTTTTTGCTTTCATTTCTGTGCGGTAATAAAAGCCCAGCGCAACACCAGATATTTCTACTAGAAGTACGAGCCCCAGCAGTAGACTGAAGGTGCAAAGAAGGCACGTGTTTTCACGAAGAGCGCCCAAACAGCCTGTAAATGTGATTACGAAGAGCAGACATCCAAATGCAGTGCATACAGCCGCAGGGTCGTACGCAATATCTTTGTACTCACGATAAACAGGGCGGCTTTCTGCCAGTAGAGCTATCCCAACCGCTAGAATTAGAACTGAAGCAAGCCAGAAAAAGACGTTGAAGGAAAATATAAAATACTTCATGCATTTGGAAGGTCCTTCGCGCCTGCTGCCGTGCCCCTTAGATGGACTGACACGTGAAGTAGATCGCGCCATTTGCAAATGACAGCCGAAATACTTCTTAATGGTTATTGCTCTCCTGGTTGGAACGCTGCATTTTGTACAAACATGTACGCGGTGAAGGTAGTGAAAACATGGTACGGAGGTCGCAGAAGCACAAGTTGCGTTTGCTAACTACTGCATAAATAGTTTTTTTCTGTATGAGCTGTTCCAATCACGAAACGCAGATTGTTAGTTACGGCTGTTATCTTTCGGTTGCTAGCAACAACGGGTTGTACCCCCGCAGTGTTTTTATGACGTACTTGCGTGACGGTCAACGGTGGAGAGCCCAATTAAACCCGGAATATAAACAAATCCTCGGTTGATTTATTAACATATTCTGTTATTATAAAAGCGATAGATTTTTCAAAACTTTTAAAAATGCTCTAATTTTAGCCTGTCGACAGATGTTTAAACTTCCTGTCGTTTAAATCTGCTGGACAACTCAATGCAACTCTAGTTTTATGTGAAAACGAGAAAAACACGGCACCAGGAAGATCAAGAAAATAGAAAATACCAAACTTGTTGCTGAAAACATTCGATACTACACTCTTTGTTTACAGTTTTATGTATTTCAAAACATACTATAGAGGGGCCATACAGCGAACTGCGAGCTTGTTTCGAGACACACATCGTGTTTTTGCACGGAAGCTGGAACGTAAATAAGAAGTTAGCGAGATCTTTGTGTAAATACGTCGATTTAAAAGTGCATTTGCCATGACTTGACAATTTGTTAAGATGACGCGATTCACAAACTTTTTACAAGAATGCAATCTAAATCGCAGTGACGTGAAACGAATATATTCAAATTGACGTGTTTTGATCTCTTTCGGCCCTGCCACGAAAGGACTGGTCAAACATTCAGCTATGAACCTTGCAAAAACGTTTTGCAAGTTCTCTACTTAATATCAGTTTACTAGTTCAACTCATCGAGTTATTGTTGTTTCGATTGCCTTTCTCTCTGGTCTTTCAATACCCAACATTTTTTTTCTGAAAATACAATGGATATTTGAATCAATATAATAGAAAATGATATAACGGCTATTTAAGGGTTAGCGTAGGTCCAAATTGCGCATCAATTTGCATAATAAAACCAGAGAAAATTTTTCTCTCAGTTGTCTCTGCAACCTGTGTGATTTTTCTTTCTCTTTTCACACGGAAAAATACTACATGTTTATTGGTTAACCGACAACAGAAAGTTGGTAACTTGGTTGGTCAGTACAACCGACAAAACGGAGCAGTATTTTGTAGTCGCAGCTCTGTGAAGTGAGAAAGACTCGAAAGTGCTTAGTACGAAGCCGATTTCCTCAAACAACTCATCGATGCGAGGAAGTGGGAGAGTTCGTAAAACATAAAACTAACACTAGAGATTCTCAAGATTCAAGCAAAGTGCGATGCCATCTGTGCGAGGATATCGCCGTGCAGAGCCGAAGGGCGACCATCCATCCAAATGTGCCAAGTACACCCTGTTCTTCATGAACACCTTGTTCTGGTTAGTAGCGGTGTTAATACTGGCTATAGGCATCTATATCCTGGTTGAGAAGCAGACAGTTTACACCCAGCTAAGCGATGCAGCCTTCGATCCCGCCGCGCTGTTTGTCTGTTTTGGAGGAATTCTGTTTCTCATCACGTTTTGTGGGTGCCTTGGTGCCTTGCGTGAGAACGTGTGCCTTCTTACCATGTACGCGGCGGCGATTGGTTTGATCTTCGCGCTTGAAATCGCGGCGGGAGTACTCGCGTTTACAATGCAGGCGAAGCTGGAAGAAGTGGTGGACAACAAGCTCCGTGAAGCCGTAGTGAAGTACCGCGATCCGAAATTTGAAGATCTTCAACTGCTTATCGACACAGCTCAAACTGAGCTGCAGTGCTGCGGGTCGCGATCGTACCTAGACTGGCAGCTGAACATCTATTTCAACTGCTCGACGCCATCTCCCGAGGCTTGTGGAGTGCCTCACTCGTGCTGCAGGTCAGATAAAATCAACCGCCAGTGTGGATACGGGATAAAAGACAACCCAAAGAGAAACGAGTTGATTTTTACGTCTGGTTGTCTGGATGTGGCAAAAGCGTGGCTGATGCAGAATATGCTCGCGGTTGGAATCACTTCGTTGGTCGTTCTCATATTGCAAATATTCGCAATTTGCCTCGCGTTGAACCTGAAGAGTGACGTTAAAGTTTTGCGAGACAGAAATCGACAAATAGCGAAAGCCGAAAAGCGGGCCCAGCAGGCTGAAATACGCGGCTCTCAGGGAAGGTTGTGAGTTCAGGTGAATGTAGTCCGACTACTAACGCGAACAAACAACAAAACTCTGAATAAACGAACTCTACGAATTTCAAAATGTTAGTTTTTGCTACGATATACTGATTAAACAGCTGGATATTGTAATACTTAACTGCTATTTCAGAGCTCCATTTTAAATAAGTCTGTCTTATCTTTTAGACTAAACAACATTTAAGTACCTAAGTTCAAACGTTTATACTGCATGTTCGTGTTAATTTTCAGTCAATTTTCATTTTTTTCTTTGTTTGGTTTGATTTGAAGGTTCTTAACTCAAGGTGTACTTGACCATTTTGCTTATCCAAATTTTAGCTGGATCCATTCTTTCGTGGGGGCTAAACACAATGATTTTGTTGAATCAACGAGTCAAAATTTAACCGAGTAAGGACTGTTAGCCCCCACAAGGAATGGATCTAGCAAAAATTTGCATCAGTAAAATGGTCTATGGGTTGGTGGGGGCCAGTGCTAAATCCTGGCGGGGGATTTGTGCCCTTTTGTTTTATGAATCTTGTGCTGTGCGCAAAATTGGAAAACAAAATAACTGAATAAAGGCAAATTCACTTACATGGTCCGCCTTACACGCTCTTTTTCAAACCGAAGAGCCAGATAGTTTGGCCGAAGTACGTTCGGAATCTTTTTATGCAAATCAATTCTCAAATTGTTCATAAATTGTTCCTATATTTTTGCACATATCATGAATGTTCTCGCTGAATAACTGGGGTTTACATATGGACAGAGGAAAAAGCTTGAACCTCAAAATTATGAAGTCGTTTTTAAATTTAAGCAAATCTGACCGTGGATGGTCTTGTTCTTACTTAAGTGAAACCAGTTGTTAAAGTTTGTAGTGACCAAGCAATGAAGCAGTTATATATATTGTCATTTGAAGAGCATGTGATTCTTTCAATGGGAAACTGTATCGGATCTTTTCTATTGTTATTGTTCATATTTAGAAAGTTTGTTCTTGTTATAGTACCTTCGCTTCTGTACAATTCGCTTCTAGCAAGTTTGAGATGTATTAGTTTAATACAGTTCACAGTTGCTGCGCGTGCTTTCAACCTTTTCATGTACACAAATTCAAACGGCTTAAGTTTTTTTTATCGAATTGGGAGTTTTAAAAATAAACAATAATTATAATATTAAGTGTACTTCATATTTTGCAATAATTTGGCAAGGGCCGAAACTTAATAGTGCTACAAAGTGAAACGGTTATTTGAGAAGCAAGTCCTTGCTAGCTTCACTTTGTACAAAGTATTTCCAATGAACTATGTACGAGAACACGTAAAGGGAAACTTTGCTGTAACTGTTACTAAAACGTGTTCTCTTGGTAAGGGGTGTTCGTATATATAGTTTTCTGAAATGGTAGAGTTATTAAGCTTCTAGAAAAAGCATTATCATTTACTGAAATGTTAGATCTAGAATGTTGGTTCAGGGACAAAACGGCCTTTTTATTTGGTCGCTTCTCGCGACTTTAGCGCGAAATCACACACAATGAATAAAACAGAATTTTGAGAAATGTTATGAGTTCTCTCGTGCAATTTATAGAACTCTTTATTATAGTCACGTTCTAATAAGGAACTAGTCCTTTAGCCTGAGGTGCATGCACTTTCCGTAACTCGCGGCTACGAGCGTATATTAAGGAGATACAGTGATTTAAATATGTTAAGGATATTTTGTTTACAGGTCGGTTTGGTCTGGTAAAGAGCAGATTTTGCCAGGTTAGTCAAGAGAGAAAAATGGGTTTCGCACAGAACCTTTTGGCCAGTTATTTTTTAAAAAGCTCTGAGCTTTGTCTAAAATAGGGTACAAAATATTTTTTGGGGTTCAAAATAGGTTCGGGATTTGAAGGCTTTATCAAAAACACAGGTTTAGGACGGGGCAAGGTCGGACTTTGAAGGCTTGACCTAAAACACAGGCGAAACCTGTCCTTCGGGACGGGATATTATCATATGGTAGGGCTTTGAAGGCGGCCCCCGCAAAACACGAGTGAAACCTTTCCTCCGGGTACGGGGGAAAGTCGGGCTTTGAGGGCGGACCCCGCAAAACTTGGGTGAAACCTTTCCTTCGGGACGGGGTGTGGTCGGGCTTTGAAGGCGGACCCCGCAAAAACACGGTTGAAACCTTTCCTACGGGACGGGATGTGGTCGGGCTTTGAAGGCGGACCCCACAAAACACGGGTGAAACCTGTCCGGGACGGGGTATGGTCGGGCTTTGAAGGCGGACCCCGCAAAACACGGGTGAAACCTGTCCTCCGGGACGGGATATGGTCGGGCTTTGAAGGCGAACCCCACAAAACACGGGTGAAACCTGTCCTCCAGGACGGGATATGGTAGGGCTTTGAAGGCGAACCCCACAAAACACCTGTCCTCCGGGTGAAACCTTTCCTACGGGATGGGGTATGGTCGGGCTTTGAAGGCGGACCCAACAAAACACGGGTGAAACCTGTCCTCCGGGACGGGATATGGTCGGGCTTTGAAGGCGAACCCCACAAAACACGGGTGAAACCTGTCCTCCAGGACGGGATATGGTAGGGCTTTGAAGGCGAACCCCACAAAACACCTGTCCTCCGGGTGAAACCTTTCCTACGGGATGGGGTTTGGTCGGGCTTTGAAGGCGAACCCCACAAAACACCTGTTCTCCGGGTGAAACCTTTCCTACGGGACGGGATATGGCCGGGCTTTGGAGGCGAACCCCACAAAACACGGGTGAAACCTGTCTCCGGGTGAAACCTTTTCTACGGGATTGGGTATGGTCCGGCTTTGAAGGCGGACCCCGCAGGACCTCATAAACAGGAGTCACTATCCACTACACAGCACTAACCCACCATTTTGCAACCTCGTTCCCAGGCTCTTTCCTCTCCCGAGAGAAAGACCCTGGTTGGGTCTGGTAACGTGCCACCCAGATTCTAGGTGGTATCAAATAAAATAAATGCTGAAGATGTGCTTAAAATTAATTATTGTTCTTATTTAGTCTAGTGTAGCCAGGAAAATGTTAAGTTTTCGTCAAAACAAACGCACATGTTGGATTGTTTTATTTGTTACCACCTAGAATCTGGGTGGCACGTGACCAGACCCAACCAGGGTCTTTCTCTCGGGAGAGGAAAGAGCCTGGGAACGAGGTTGACCATTTTGCTGTCTACGATTTATTTTTTACGCCCACTTCAAGGTGGCGGACTGTCACGGCTCATTTATTATTCGTAAATTCATATCGTAGGGCTATTGATGGTTGTTCATGGTTATCTATGGTAAGTTAGGGATAGGGATGGGTCAGGGTTACTTTTGTAAGAGCTTTAGATAGACATACAAAAAAGTGTGCAGTATTGGCACCGAAATGATGGGTTATTGTAGTGGTAGTGCGTGGTGACTCCAGTTTTTGAGGTCCTACGTTCGAGACCCGTCATACTCACCATTCTTCGGTACTTTTGACTTCCACTTTTTCTTTAAATTTTTTAAAGTACGAGTCTCAATTATAGCAATGTCGTAGTTCTAGTAAGCGTCTGCCATCTTGAAGTGGGCGTAGAAAAAAAATCGCCCGGGGCGGGAGAGGGGTAAATCAGTACACGTACGCATCCTCGACAGCGCACAAGTGGTTCGTCGCTTCTGTAACACGATGTGCAAACAACAGACTAGGTGATGAAAAAATTGTTTTGCACATTATTCTCCCGTTTGTTGGAAGGTTTTTTGCAAGTTAACCGATGAATGGCCAGGCGAACAATTACCCTGATTGAAGGTAAATTGCTTCAAAATTTAAAGCTTTCGCCAACTGTGAAGAAAGAAGAAAATTGCAGTAGTCTGCGACGGTGATCGCGAAGAGCTCCAACCACAACATTCTCTAGTTTCAAAGATAAGTCTTACTTTTCAGTTTGGTCTGAATTAATTGTTGATTTCTTTTGATGCAGAATGAAACGTCATTTACTCCAAACGCCTTAATTCACGCCGACTTACGCAAATCTAATCCCTGTAAACAAGAAAAAAAGTAGCTAATAACAAAACTTTGTTGCTCCTTGGAAATCGCTCTTTTGTTTTTGAGAACACGCTTCAGGGCTGAGCCTTAGAAGAAACGTTTGTTTCTGTAATCTTTGAAAACGCTTTTAAGGGAAGCCCGACATATCGACTTTCTCCACAAGAAACATTAGTTATACGTTTGGGGATAGGGGGGGGGGGTAGGCGAATGTGGCGTTTCTCTGTGAATCATGGGAAATTTTAATATCTTTGTTAAAACATTTTGGCCTTTATGGAGACGTCTTGGAAAAGGATATAAAACAATTTTTGGCTTAAATTCATCGGTCAGTACCTTCCGTTTTTCACAAAATTTATATTATTGTGGTAGTCTGGGATCAGACACGAAGTTCGTGCAGCCTCATTTGTGTTTACTTACGACCTTGACAGCAGCTAAAGGCAGCCGCTACAGCATAGCTCAGATACTAAAAACGCGTGAAATATGTATCTTTTCTATGATGTCGATAAATATTTTTGACGTTTCTTCGTCGGGGGGGGGGGTTAATAGAGTCTTGAGGGAAACGTAACACTGGTGTTTCTTGCAGGCAAAATCAATACGAGAGGCTTTCCTAAATTTTCTTTAGAGAACAATGCAGTTTTAGCCGAGCCCCCATCCTCCTCCTTTGGTTGTCTTCCTCTGCCTGGTTACTTAGCAGCTTCTTTCAAAATGGCGGACGGCTGATGTCCACCGAAGAGATAGGTAACCGCGCCGCACCTAACTGACCGGCCGAGCAGTTGCCTGGGACTGATTTTGGTAAACAGGTAAAGGCAACGCATTTGAGCACACATGAGAACAGCCTTTGAAAGTACTCACTCAGTCACACTTTTTGAAACATTTGAAACTGAGATCTTCAAGCAATTAAAAACGTGCAACCTTAGCCACGCCGAAATAAATATTCTTATTGAGAAGCAATTACAGGATACTGGGAGCAGATGAACGGAACACAGTAACCAGTATCCATCATAAAATACACTTCACTATTCATTTATTGCAAACAACAAAACCATTAAACATTACCATAAATTAATCAAACTGCTATTTACAAATTTGTAGCACCTATACTGGAGAACATAAAAAATACGAACCTTTCAAAAGGTTTCGGAATTTCCTACAGATGGTTCGATAAATTTTATTGGCCCATGGGCAGGTATACTTAATCGCTTTTGCATAAATATCACATTAATTTGTTTTGGCTAGAGGAATATTCCTTTCGACGAGAAAAGGACATCAAACGGGTCCCAAGCAACTTTTCTGATCAGTCGCAGTCCAGTTGGACCCAAACACCGTATATCAATTTTAACAACATCAAACCTTAACACTTTTTAAAAAAACAAAGCAATAACAAAAATCTCACATTTGACTGTGCCCCTTTTAGAGTTCAGTAAAGTAAAAAGAAATACGGAAATATGAGCAACCTTGTGGTTGCTGAGTGGACAATTTTAAGGCTGTAGAAAAATAAGGAGGATTTCCGGGCAATTTCACAACTCAAAGAAGGACTTAAGAAATACCAAGAACAATGTTTCAACAATATCGGTACGAGTCTGGACGTGAAAATTGCTCGTTCTCGCTTGGACAAAACTAAATGCAGAACTAATACAACTCTTTCAAAGTAACAGGATGTAGCACACAAGTTTAAAAGAGATAAAGATAGTTGGTGAAGTTGTCATTTAGATGATTTCCTCTGTCTGATTTTCTCTTTCCTCCACTGATCAATCTGGGATTTGAGTTCAGTTGCTGTTGAAAGAAAAAGATAACTTGTATCATTAAGTGGTAACTAAAACAACATTTATACACTAGAAGTAAAGCGATCGTTCAATAACCTGAGCCCAAATAAATTGCAAGATGTTTAGACGAATCTGACACAACAAAGTAATAATAGTAATAATAATAATAATAACAATAATAACAATAACAATAATAACATGTTATAAAAATAGTAATGGTTGCGGCAACAAAAACATTGATAGTAATATTTTAATAATAACAATAGTACAATTTACAAATGACAATAACAACAATTATAGTTATAATTACTCTAACAGATATGCAATTCATACAACGCTAACTCCACCATTTATAGCGCTTTACGAAAGTTTGATATATTGCTAAAATTAATAAAACTATGAGAAACCAAAAACTTAGACAATGTCCTACAGATAAAAATAAGTACAATATTCACGATGAATGGTTAAAATTACAAGTTCCAACCACTGAAGAACTTATAAATCATTATCTGTAGGTCAGACAGAATCCTTAACTTGTACCCTGCTGTGAACGCCAATCTATCTGTGTGTGTGTGTGTGTGTGTCATTCCATACATTAATGTCCACTTGGTGAAGTAGTCGAAACGAGCAAAAACGAGTATATAGTATAGGTTGTCTAAAACGACGTACCTGGCTCCAGCATCTCGACTGTGAGAGGCCGGCGGTTGAAAGGGTCTGTGGTCGAGTTGAGCAAGTGTCTTAGAATTATGGCCCGATCCATCACCTTACCGCTGGTCGGCAGTAACACTGGCTCAATCATTAGGGTGTTCATCAGTGGATCTGCGAAACAAACAGCTGGTGAGAAACTTTCAGAGGTCGGTGAAAACGCAAAACGAAAACAAAGGGAACAATCTAAAACAGCCAAAAATGAGTACAATTCCATTATGACAGCACAGCTATCCTCCTCTAGAAACCAAAATACAAAACAGAAACTGTGACAATTCACGACGGATATGGTGTTCTTTTTTGTTCCTTCATCGTCATGACAGAAAATGTTCCAGCCGACATATGCATGATTGCGTCACAGACTAAAGTCATCAGAACTCCCTGTCTGCTTTCTTTCTTTCAAGTTCAACGGATTTGTAAAACAGGAAAACAAACTGGTGTTCCCTTAGACTTGCCTGGTAAAACGTACCTCTGGGCCGTTCAGGGGTTCAAAAATGCTAACTTTTGAACCAGGGCCCGGTTGTTCGAAGGTGAGTTAAATTTAACCCAGGGTTAGGCGAAACTTTGAATACAATTCCTTCATCTAGAAATGCATCTTGTCTTTCCAAATTATTATCGAAGAGCACAGGAAGTGAACCCAGTTATGTAAACCCAAAATGACAGCCCAAATCAATCTTTATGGAGGTAAACTCATTCGTGAGTTAAATATTTAACTCTGGGTTAGCGCTAACTCACCCTCGAGCAACCGGGCCCAGTAGTCCAACCCCTAAACAACAACGTTGGACTTGGCCTGTACTAAATGTTGCATGATAAACTTTACCTTTGAACTCTTCGGGGGCGTCATCAAAGTCTTCGTCCATGGCGGCATTCTCGACAACTCGCTCCTCCACTCGAGCAGAAAACGCTTGAAATCGGACGAGAGCATCCTGTCCAGCAAAAAAATTTCGTGAGCTTCCCGAAATGCCTTTTAAGGACCTTTAAATGCAAGTTTAGGTTTCTTGGAGCAGTTTCTTAAAGAGAAATTTAAACTGCCATTCTTTAACTGAAGCTATCAAGGATCAAAAGAAAAACATTTGCATTTTCGCCTCGGAACCTGCCTTTAACATTAACTTCAAGGCTCCACTCTGAGAACGAAGTATTCCATTGGTCATTGAGCAATAACAGTAACAATAACTGACACTTTTTACCAATGTAGTTTTGTTAAGGTTTGATTTCTTTAACAACAAGGTTTTGGTTACTTCTATTGTCTTTTATCCAAAGGGGTCTTTCGCTCGTAGAATAAAGGATGACCCACATTTAAGGTTGCTTCAACAAAATTCAAGTATGTTTCAATTAAATTCAAGGATATTTCAACAAAATTTAAGGATGCCTTAACAAAATTCAAGGATGCTTCAATAAAACTCAAGGATGTTTCAACAAAATTTAATACGTTCTGCTAAAGTCGAGGACTTTTTCAGGAGACGTTGCATTTTCAAACTCATAGACTTTCTGAAGACCATACATTTTTTTCATTTTGTATTACCTTGCAATCTCTCGATAACAACAAAACGTTTTAACATGTACCGTTAAAACACCACAAAAGCACTAAAATAACGTGGAACTCTTGCTATGCCAAAGGCAGTAACACAAAAAGCCTCGTTGTGGAATTTCGTTACCTCAGACTTGAGGATCGTCTTGTGAAGATGCCTGAGTGCGTCCTCAAACAATTCCTTTCTGTATGATCGCTGAAACAAGAAAAAACAGTTAACGTTGACCCAATAACGTAGCAGAGTTTTTTTTCCTATCCACCAAAAGCAGAAGTACTCGGTTCAAGCGAGTAGTTGTTTAATTTCCAAAATGATAATTCAGATTTTAAATTTGTATTTATTTTCAGTCTTTTAGCCATACAACCAACAGTCATTTGCACGGATTCAAACAGAAATGAACACACGAAATGGTCATCAATCTGGGGCTTCAGACATCAGCTCTGTTCTTCGCTCAGGAAAGCCAACTCTCTGGTTAACCGCCTTCAAGCAACTGATTTCCAAAAGAAAACTTTGTCTGCTAAGTTTTTCAACGGCTTAAAATCCGTGCTAAGGTAATTCAAAAGTTTCGGTCGTAACTTTAGCCGCTGTCTGTTTTAATTGTTGTATCCAACACTTCAAATAAAAGATTAACGTAAACACGGGTTAATATATGGATTTCGTGAAATAATCAGCCTCTACGCATATACTGCCTATCATGTCTATTAGACTTGATTTTTAGGTAGGGATATATACATGGGAAAATCGAGCGATCTTTTCGACTTATTGGAGTGCATGTAGTGGCGTAAAAAGGACATAATCAAAGAAGGGCTACTACGAACTACTGCATATCACTCACAAAATGAAAAATTTTCTTTAAAGAGTGAGCCCCGTCACCGAAGTGATTTTCACGAGGGCACTCTAAAATACACGAACAGTATCAATATAAGTATACTTGACTAAGCATATACAAATTACAATACCGCAGTTGATATAACTTCTTGTTTGGGAAAGCCACCAAACAGTTGGGAAAGGGTTAAAGCACAGCATCTGTTCACTAGTTTCATTCTACTGAGCCACCTTATCTTACTTTCACACACATACAGCCGTTCCCACTTTGCTTTCTGTTTATTGTCGTCCAGTCACTCAAAAACCGGAGGACTTCCAAAAAACATGAATAACTATTATATACGACAGAAGAGTCTTTCAACATCATAATATGTTCACTCATTTTATTATCAACGTTTCAGTTAACGTTTCCGGTTAAGCCAGTTTTTTCCTGGTAGGTTTTTCTGCATATCTTTATCTGTGCCAAAATAACGTTGCTGTTGTTTCTTCTGCTACTGTATAGTGTAACTCCACCAGTAAACATCAGATGAATTGAATTGTATTCAAAGCACTACTCACCTGATCGGAGGCAACCGCGTTAGTGAACTCGTCCGAGTCTAGGTGCAGATAGATGTCCGTCAATCTATCCAATAACACTTTAGGTTCAAACCCATACTTTTCAGGGTTTTTCACCTGTAAGCAACAAAACAAAAACAGTTTACCTAAAAGATAAGTTTTATCATCCTCTTCACTAGCCTCACACAGATAAATCTATGAAGATGGAAAGGACACAATCACAACTCAGATATCCAATGGAGGTAAGTGAAGTTCATTTCAAAAAACAAACCTGTCGCTTTGCAAATCAACTGATGACGGTAAAGCATTCTTTTAGGAAGATACATGCAATCCATCACATTTTCACCTTCGAAAAAGACTTAAATTTTACTATTTTTATGAGTTTGACTGGTTTCTAAGGATTAAGAAGCAAATGAATGATCTGGGCATGTCACTGTCTAACAAGAGCAACGCGCCGGCTTGTCCGCCATCTTTCAAGTGTTAGTTGCAACTCGAAGACTTCAAAACCTACGCCAAAAATCATGAACATCGACAACAGGGGTTTTCTGTGTCCAATTCCATGTCGTCTCCGTTGACTGTTAGCAATACCAGACAAAGAATAACAAGCAAAACGAAGAAAAGGACAAGGTAGTCAGGATAAGAACAAGGACAAACTGAAATACCTTTAAATTCTTGCATTTATGGCCACAGAGTTGCTGAAGGTTGAAATTCAACATGGCGGCTATGCGGTCAATAAGTTCCTGGAGAAATAATGCCGGTAGATAAGTATTTCAGATAAATCAGTTTTCCAAATAAGTGGTGTGGTAACGGTGAGTGACATACACTGCAGCGGTAATTTAGACATGTGTTTCAGATAAATCAGTTCTTCTCAGCAACGGTTGTGATAGGAACTGATAGAAGTGGGAGACTTACCGGTCTGAGAAAAGGAGACTTGATGTGTCGGGTCAGATAGTGCATCATGTCCAGAGTCTCTGAGGCCAGTGTCAGGTAGGATTTGCACTGCCTTTCGTCAGTCACCAGCTGCCTTTGGCGTGACGTACGTATCTCCTGTTTGGGTGGACAGACACACATTGGACGGGTGTGTTCAAATACAGAAATTGACAACGCAGAGAGACAAGCTGACAGCCAGACAAAAAAACCAGACACACAGGCAGAAACAGACAGACTCAGACCTTACTTTCTTGTTGTTTCACTCAGCAAGTTTATGTACAAATGAAAAAAAAACAAACAATAATAATAATAACATAAATAATAAAAATTAAAATAAAAATTAAAAAAATAATAATAATTACAATAATCATGATAAGAACAATAAGAACAACTTTATTCGATTGTCAATGTATTTAGCTTTACTAGCCAATTGGGGACACCTACTCTAAGTTAAAGTAATATCCTAGTTTAAATTAACTTGAGTTAAAAGTGACAAAAACGAAGCAAGGTACTATTAAAACTATGTTCACTGATTACAATAGAGTTGGAAACACCGAAAATTATCAACGCAGAGAGACAAGGTGAAAGACAGACAGACACCACAAACAGGCTGGTGGACAAACTTAGACACACATACACACACACATTAGCTGGTGGAAAGACAAACAGACAAACGCATAGACAGACCAGTTACAACAAAAGGCTGGTTTAAATCATACCCTTGGTAGGTTTTCCCATTCTCGCGTGCTTGCCATCAATTGCTGGGTTTCGTTGATGCTTTTCAGTGAGTCAAGGGATTCGTCCAGAAGGAAAGTTGTGTCGTTAATCAGCATATTCACAAACCGCACAAACTGGTCGCTCCTGCAAGATACGAGTTTCAGTAGAGATAAAAAGGGTTTAACGCTTAGAGGACAAACTCTGGGGATAGAATGTACAGCATAGAGCAGCTTGGCAACAAGGAGAGACAAATTGCCCTTAAGGACTGAAATACTGACAAAAAGGAGCATTAACGGATACTGACAGATACAACTCAAGATGTCAGATAGACAGAAAGACAGGCAGGCAGACAGACAGTTAAATAATTAACACAAGCTCACTGGTCCATTATCAGATCCAATTGTCAGACATCCGACAGAACAAACAGACATACGGACACATACACAAAACGTAAGCAGTGGGTACCGCTTAAACACAAAACAAACTTGGAGAAGTGATTAAGCAATGTCAAGAAACGAAATGACGTAATATTACTTAAGGTATCGGCTCCTAGACTCTAGACAGGAACACCAACAAACAGACAAACAAACAACAGGGGGGAAAGCAGTTGAGCACTGCATGTTGCTATTGCAGAATAGCATGAACGTGAATTGAGAGCACAGGTTTCACACAGAAATTGGGCAATAAAAATAAATGACTTTCCATGACTTTTCCATGACCAACTGAATTTTTTTTATATTTTTACTCGATGACAAGGAAAATGATCCCAGTCTTCAAACAGCATGAAGTGTTTGTACCAAAAATTGAAAATACGTGAGTTTTCAAGGCCTGGAAAATGCATTTTTAAATCTCAGGACTTTTCATGACCGTATGAAACGTGGATCAGTGTTTTAAAAACAGGTATGCTCCGAATACGTGGGTCGTGGCGTACCCTATCACTCGATCGTATTGCGTTATTCGCAAACTCATAGTAGTTACCGTGATACAGACTTCAAACGGCACACACATGGCACACTCTTCTCTCGACAATTAATAAGCTATAATGGAAGAGTGTGTGCGTGAGAAGCTCCACCATCATTCTCACTCTCGGACCTAAAGGTTTCTGAGGCTAACGCTTGAAATGTCCGCACATGCTATTCATCAAACCTCTCGGGTGAAAAACATACCATACCAACCTTTGTCGACACAGCAGAACAAAAACCTTTCCTTACTTTTAAGACCTTAACTTCTAACTAAATTGAACCCAAATTCTACCTGCTTTCCGTAATAATTGACCTTCTATGGCTAAGATCATCCCATAAGGTCTTCATAATAATCGAGATGTGGTAGCGGATACTGAACTTATCATAGAACTCATTGGAGCTGCCTGTTGTCTCCACATCTGCAAAACAGAAGAACAAATGTCAAACAATGGTCTTTCAAATGTAGAATTTCACAAGATTTAGCATAAAAAACCAAGAAAAATTACAATGTTTCAGTTGGGAATGTATGTTTGCGTTTGAAATACAGTCTATGTTTAAATCACACGTGCTACACGAGTCAAGGCCAGTCCACTGTCTTGACATTGACAAATTGAATATGTAACATGTGAACTTCTGAACCAGCAATATTCTTGGTAAGGGAAGATGAACATATTTTCAAATGTTCACACACCTGTGTAAAACTTCATCAGCGCCGGTGCCAGATGGGTCAAGGCTAGTCCATTGTTTTGAATCATCTCGTGCATTTTAGCTGATCGCGGCTGCACACCAGGATTCACTACAAATATCACCTGCAAAACGCAAGGAAAAGAAGAACTAGGGATAAAACTAGAACTGTAACATAAGAATAAAGAGCTGTTTTGGAAGTATTCTTTAACAAAATCAACAGTACGATGAGTCACAGATTCACAAATCCTATTTTACTTACAAATAAAAAAAATAAGTTTTTCGAAAAAATGTCAACGTCGCTGCAAAGTTCGCACATCTTCGCAAATCAAAAAAAATAAGGACACCAATAATTCTTGAGAGTTTTCACAGAGTATCGGATAGTTACTGATTATTTGAAACATTCAAAACACAAAATGGAAAAAGCCATCGTTCCAAACGCTTCGAATTCATTTGAATTTTCCAGGAGTTTTCCGAGAGTTACTCCGCAATTCCAAGACTTTTAGATGGGTATCAAGAACTCAGCACTTTCCATGTGTTGTCATGAGGAAAACACGAGTTCCAAGAGTGTTCCAGCAGTTTCAAGAAACACAATTTCAGACTTTTTCCAAATTTTCCAGGAAGAATATAGTACAGTAAAAACCCGCGTATAAGAACCTGGGTTTTAAGAACCTGTTAGGCTAAAATTTGCAAGTTAAGCCCCCTCCACATAAGAACCTATTTAGGCTAAAATTTTAAGTAAGGTTCTTATCAGTGGAGTTGTCATAGAAATGCACAGTTTGAATCTGCTGAATAGAGAATCATCATCTGCTTGTAGTGATAAAAGTCAATTGAAATAATATTTTCAGGCCGAAGTGCTTTACTGTGTATAATATGTTCACAATTCCAGTAAATCTGCAAGTGAAGGTGAGGAGTTACCAAAAACTGCTTCTCAAAGGTGAAAATCACCACCCCTGCATGCCCCACCCTCTTCTTGGGACAACAATGATAGGTTGTATTACTATATCAGATGATATTTATATTATATTTATAAATTTTATATGAAAATATAAGAACCTATTTTAAGAACCTCTTTATAGCCTAAATTCACCTTAAGTACTATTTATATAAGAACCTGTTTAGGCTAACTGAAAAAATCCAGGTTCTTATACGCGGGTTTTTACTGTAGTCCATGATCTGTTCCAAGAACAGTTTTAAGGAAGAAAATTTTTACTCCAGGAGTTTCCAATGACAAAATAATGCCAAGCAAAAATATAATTCTAAGATTGATTCATGAGTTTCCTGTCAAAGATATCAGATATTTCTAAAAGTTTCACAGAGGAAAAATAAAAGAAACATTTCAGGATGTACCAATCGGGAAAAATATTCCAGGACTATTACAAGAGTTTCCAGAAAGAAAAAATATCATTCCTAAACTTTCAAGCAGTTATACGAACTCTTTCATAAGCATTGTCAGAGGGTCTCGAGATACATGTGCGAAGACAGCCTTTTCGTTGTTTTACTCAAAGCCAGTTATAATAGGCCTTTGAAAAAGCCACGTTCAGTAACAGTGACATTGATCAAAGTATTTGGTCGACCAGAATACTTCTCGGGTTGAAGTCGCACTATTGACAGAGTTGAGGTGCTGTTGAACGGAATTACTCTGTTGCATTGGGATTTGTTTAATACACAAATACGCCTCCTTATTCTTCAACCATTTATTTCTTAAAAATGTCGAAAACATGTCTTTATCGTGTCAGTAAGTTTGTCCCCAACCTAACCTAAACTTGCAAGATCTTGGAGTTATTGAACTCCAAAAGAAACAAAAAAATGAGCTTTCACAGTAACACTTTAGAGTAGGAAACACCGCGGTTTTCCAAAATGTTGATCCTGGCTCAAAGTTTCCAATATGTGACCAAAACTACCACAAGCATGTAGCATCTTATAGTAACAATCTAGCCAGCGTAGCTTGGCGTTCTGGTCATTCGTGAAGGCAAAAAAGGCGAGTGGCGAAAAAGTTGGCCGCGAAGGGAATGGGGACAGGGAAAGGGGAGAAG
>JAOBRG010021903.1:0-23198 GCA_027574985.1 Umimayanthus nakama | reverse complement strand
CTTATGGTCGGTCCGTATAGGGAAAAACTGTGACCTCGGCCTGAATATGCTGACCTCGGCCCAGAGGCCTCGGTCAGTATATTCAGACCTCGGTCACAGTTTTTCCCTATAAGGACCTCCCAGCCGGTAAATAACATACATGTACTGGGTCTTAGTCTGTTATTTTCCATTCGTCCAACTGAACCAACCAGAGGACTAGACACACTTTGTTAATTAACTGCTACCTTGGCCAGCAGGAACGAAATGCAATGAATAGAAAAAATGAAAAGAAAGTTGTACATGCACAACACTATGGGCGATGTTGCACTGACGAACATAAGCCGGGAAACAAATTGCCATCCATGATTTCGTAATTTGGGTGCAGTACATCAAACTAAACGTTACTCGCCTTACCTCATGCAGCCTCGGCAGTTTCCTAACAGGTTCTTTAATTTTGGACATTTTTCAGTCTCATGATCTTAGAAAAGGTTCTGATAACAAAGAAAGATAATGAGGTACCATAAAGCGATGAAAATTATAGTAATTATGGTAGTACCAGTACTGAATTTAATGCATTTGTTTCGCTTAAGATTCCGCTGATAGAATCTCTCAAAGAAGCAGTTGGCATTTTACAACAGGAGTTAAATGGTACCAAAGATTCGTTGAACAACGAAATTGAACGGGTTGAAAAACGTATTGATGTAAGTAAACCAAATGGTCTTGTAATTACAATCAATTCCTCTTTCTTGGGTCGCACGTGTTTTGTTGCACTTTGTAAAATCACTGGGGACTTTGTCAGCAAAAATGTTTGATGATTTACTGCTCATAAAATGAAAATAGCCCGACTGAAACCGTCCACGAAAACGATCCTAGAAAATAATGATACAAATGCTAGTTTTACATGAACGATAAAACTGTACAAACTGTGATGTGAATCCAATTGAGTTTTCTTTTTGGCATTATGTATGGACCAGATAAAGTCTTCGAAAAATTGTTAACGATAGACAGCCCAAAAAACGCTTGTTAGAGCACTGCCTTGTGGGACTGTTTTGGAATCACAGACCCAGACTTTTGCAGTTTTTGAAGTGCTGAAAATAATAGTTTTTCACAGTTTCCTAAAAGAGTAACGTTACAGCAAAGTTGCGACGTAATACAAAAAACGTCTGACAATTGAATTGCATGACACCATAGATCACGAGATTGCGGGCAATATCGCTGTTTGATCTTTTGGAAAGACATAAAACAATAACATTTCTCACTTGGTCATCGGTGTTTATTAGCAACTTTGTTACTGTTATTTAAATACTAGATAAACTAATACTTTCAAGGATTGTTTTGTAATGTGGTTTCAAACAGGGTTGATGTCATTCGTGTTTTTCCTTATCGAAAAATTGCTTCATGTTGTTTTTCGTGTGAGTAATTAACGGAAGATGGATTTGTTGACTGGTGCTCCATGGAATATCTCTTCTTGCTTATCTAAGAAAAAAAATATTTGTTTTCGATGGCAAGCTAAAGCAAAAGAAAAGAAGGGGGCAGAGAGAGGCACTCCTAATTTGCGCTTTGTGATATGTCAGTTCCACTAAAGTTATTTATAGATTGGGTCTCGAGCGGAAGGGTGTTTTTCAAGACGTACCCAACCTCGTCTCCAGGGCCTTCTGGGTATTTTTCAAAATGGCGAGCGACCCCCTCAGTTCTTTGCGTACCCTGTCGATGCATTTCGATGAGCTGTTCGACTGTTCAAACCGCCATTTTAAGAGACAGTCACTGATGAAGACAATCGTCAGTTGTTAGGTCACTAGTCGTTCTCAGTATACTGTGTTTAAAGGAGAATATAGGATTGACGTTAAGGGCGGGGGAATTGACGTTAAGATTAAACAAATCGATTTTCCGACAAACCCTAAGTGGCATCGACATATCCTGGCCAACGTCCTCAGTGTCTCTCTCTGTCTCCTCTTGTTCTCTTGACTAAAACTATAATGTTTTACTGAGAACCCCTGTCAGCAATGGCTTTGTTTTGTCGAAAATGTAACCCTACTTTAAAAACTTTAAAGACGCCTTCAAGAAACTGGATGTTACTAGTATTAAGGAGAGTTGTACTTATTTTTTGTAATGAGACCAGGCGGTTTGGTTTTATTTAAAAAAAACTTATAAGATCTCGTTTGGTTAATCAATCAAGGAGACGCTTGGCAAGTATTGCGCTAAGATCTCTTATTGTCTTATGGAAACACGAAGCTCACTCGCGTGCACAGGTTAAAGTAATTTATCGTTTTCAAACTAGATGGTGAACGCGAGCCGAATACCGGGCCCCCCGGGACTACCGGGACTCAAAGGAGACCGTGGACCGCCAGGAAATAATGGAACACCGGGCTCCCAAGGACTTCGTGGGCCGCCGGGCGTGCAGGGAGTGAAAGGAGACAGAGGAGAAAAAGGAGAAAAAGGAGAGAGGGGTCCCAAGGGAGACAAAGGTAAGAAAGAGGGGTCCCTAGTGCGACTAAAGTAGAAGGGAGGGGTCCCAAGGGCGACAAAGGTAAGAGGAAGGGGTACCAAGGGGCGACAAAGTTAGAGGGGAGGATTCCCAAGGACGACAATGGTAGTAGGGAGGGGCCCCAAGGGCGCAAGTTTTCAACAAATCGTGCACGCAGTTTGACAGCTCATCCGGTTTTGCCACCACAAATACATGGTTTGGTTTAAAAGGTTTACTTCAGAAAATTAAGCAATTTTAAAGTGAGGTTAAGTTTAACGTGTTTCTCAATATACTGATTTAATATGTGATTAAAATAAAATAAAAGACAAGTACTTTTAAATGGTAAGCCGTGACTTGTCTGCCATGGTATTAAAATGTCATCAAATGTTAACTTGTGAAACTGGGAAATAATTTCATTTGCATGTTGTCGAAGTTCTAGCAAATTTCCCCACGCCTTTTAACCATCAGAACCTTGACAACACGCGCGTGAAATTATTTCCTGACTTCACGCGTTACCATTCGATTGCACATACATATATTTTTTAAAGTAATATGAGTAACTATGTAATTGTGTAGGTAAAGATATCTATTTTATAAATGAAAATCTCCTCGTGAATATCCAAGAAAAGCCACTTCCTTTAGCAGTTTGACTTCTTGCTCATATGCGACCAGAAAGAGAAAGGATATACAGGTTCTAGCATCAGCCCCTCCTCCGCCGCCCCGTTCCATCCGTTACACAAAAACTAATTTTTCAATTTAGAACAGATTGTCGCAAACACTTGACACGGCAAGAGAAGTAACTGCTGTCATCATGAGTTATCTGTTTAGGTAATGATTTTTGCATCTGAGTTTCGACTGAAACATGACAAAATTTGCGTCAACACAGGTGAAGACGGTATTGGCGGTGTTCGTGGGTGTCATCACAAGGTCATCAAGAGCAGCCAGACGTACAAGCATCGCGTACTTCAAGTGCAGTTAGATGGACCCACCCCGGTGAGTTTGTCTTTTTAATGATCTGTGTGCCATTACGGAGAAATTCAAAGGAATATTCACCCAGTTTAGTGACGTGTTTTACCCAAGTACAATCATTTTCCCCAAGTAGAACCAATTTTGCCCATTACACAAATAAGTTTTAGCCGAGCCTCATTGCTCTTAACTTTTAAGGAAATTTCAGCCTCAAATGTTCTTAAGCTTTGTTTTTTAAAAGTACGCATATGAACAATAACAGTAAGAAATAACTCCTAAAATATTACAAAAATACCCAACTTGTAGCCATCGAGCTGAATAAATTGCCCAAGGGTAAGAAAGTGAGGATGTTGAAGGGCGCTCTAAAAAAACTTTAAGTGCACCAATAGGGAAGGCGGGGAGGGAGTTTTGAGAGTACAATTATTTTTACTTTTATTAATATTATTATCATTGTTATTAACATCCATTGTTATTATTGTTATTACTTTCTTTATTATTATTGTTTTTATTATTAACATTATTATTATTTTTATCCTAAATAAGTCAGTATAAGCCTGTACATTGAACAGACTGTGCTCGCTTAATCTCAACCTCGACCTTACGTTACAGGGACAAGTGATTGTTGGTGTGTCGTGTGCATCAGAAGGAAAACTGGGCCCCAGTAATCTGAGTAGCACCCCTAGAGGGGGCTATATCTGTTCTTGCTCGTTCCGCAAGGGCCATCATTTCACCTCCGATGGTGACGATGACGATTACAAGAGATGGTGGCCTGGCACGAGTGGCGGCACCCACGGAGGTCCAGACCCAAAAAAGCGCGTTTGCATCATGCACTACTGGCAGTGTCCCGCTGTATAAAAAAAAATATATGTTTTCGGACACAAAACCTGCGCTTGTTGGTTTTTAGATTAAAGAGTTTGCTTTTGGAAATTCAGAAAAAAACACACTTTAAAACTTTATCTGACTCAGCTTTTTGCTTGTATACGGAATGATTTGTTTTGTAAGATCACGCTTTAGAGAAAATAAACATATTGCTCAACATTAACTCAATGTGTATAAAATACAGGCGTTTGTCTCGACCGCGATACATTGGTTCTATGGGAGCCGTAATGTCGTGATGCACAGTCAGCTGCTCTATCGAATACCGTCATTTACGAACCCGCACTCCATCAACTATTACAATAAAAACGATAACAGCAGCACTAATGACAATCATATGATGATGATTACAATAATACTGATAATTATATTGGTAATGATGGTGATGATAATGATAACAATGATAATGATAATAGTAATGATAATAGTAATGATAATGATAATAATATTAATAAAAATTATGATAATGTAATAATATTAAAGATTAATAGTGAATAATAATAATATAGTGATCATGCTTTCTGTTTCTATTGGGTCTTTTTGGGGGGGGAGTGCCTGCGCTGATTCCAACTTTCGAGAACGTCCTTGATATTGAAGCAATACCTACAAAATAAGATTTTTGGATTTTTTTTGTGAAGGGTATCACTTATTGTCTTAGAAAACGGACTTTTCAAGCTACTTTTCATCAAATCTTGACTTTTTTAATACTTCTTCTTTCTTCAAAACTAGCACTTTTTCAATTTTTGTCTTTCGTTCGTCGTTTTTTGAAAGTCAGAAAAGTCTATAAACTTTTCTGAGTTTGATTGGCAAGATTTCGTAAAACCAAAGATTTAGATGGTTTTCAGACGCTTTTTTACTGAGTTTGATTGGCAAGATTTCGTTAAAGACGGATATGACGTTTTATGATGTCATTTGCCTGTTAGATTACACCAAATTTTAAAATTAGTTTTTGATGACTTTCTAACAACCCACCAAATTTCCTTAAATACTGTAAATAGCTTTAGAGTTAAGCCGCGGGCACTTTTCAACCCCCTCCCCCCCCCCTCCGGTGGGCGGGGCCATGCAGCCAGCTGATCTGGCTCCATGACGTCACGGGAAAAACCTGTTATCATCGCACCCGACTCTCGCTGAAACTTAATAAACTTTTGAATGCAAGATTGAGCCAAATCAACTGTAAATAAACCAAAATAAACAACAACCGACACGGTGGCCATATTTTTTCGTTCTCGTGAACTTTAATCGCGCACAGAAAAGCATGCTTTGGGAACTGGCAATGACAACAAGTTTTTCCCGCTTACTCGCACCTGATTGGCTAGTTTCATAGTCTCAGATCAGCTGGAGGCACCCTTGAAAAGCCTGGGCACTTTAGGGTAAACGGAACCTACAAAAACTTTGCAAAATGTTGTCGGTTGTTCAAGCGCACATGGCTGAAACTCAAACATGTAAACAACTTTGTGAGTTTTCAGAATGGTTGGATCGACACAAGTGACTACTTTGTCTTGTAATCGAGGATTTCATCTTGTTTTGCTGTTTACCACGCACATTGAATCGCATTCCAAGTTCTTCTGCAGTTCTTCGCGGGGTTCTTGGCAATCTCAGACGCACGCGATTGATCTTTGACCCGACAAGTGAGTGAGCTGTGTCCACCATTTTGGACTCTTGAATCTTACAATACGCATGTGCAGAGTTCTTGTTTATTAAATGTGACGGGAAAAACACGAAGACCGTATAAAGTAATTAATAATTGGTCACGGCTCTTGAGGTATAACCACCCCCAGCCCAAGGCTCGTACCCAGTCGCTTTTATGGACATGCAAAGTTTGTCCTTCCCAAATCCTTTGTGCGCCTCTCATTTCCTTCCCAACATCCACTGCATCTCCTCTCTTCCGCCACCTAAAAGCGACTGGGTACGAGTCTGCCCCAGCCCCCTTGAAAACTCTTGCCTACGGTCCAGCTTGTGGAATTCGCACACAACGCTGCTAAATATGGTCATGCATGGGTTTTGATTGACAAGGGTTGTTATGGTATGTTTTTCGCCGGTTGAGTTTGGTGCATAACTGTTTTTTCGAGCTTTAGCCATTTATCAGTGTCGACAGTTTTGATGACTTGTCTGTCTGCTGTTCCCAAGGGCTAACGCTGGAAACACCATGTCGTTCACTGAACCGGTCGGAAAAACCTGCTACATCAGTCGACCCTTGTTGATCAAACCAAAATTCAGTTTAACTCGCCAACGCAGAAAAAAACAGATTTTTTTCGAAACAAGTCGCCGTCCTTGGCGCTGCCTTGGAGTTATCAGTTGAAACAAGCATACCATTTGTTTTGCTGCGTTTCGTTGTTGAAGTTTGTTCAACTATAAAGGGTGCATTTCTTTGGGAAAATCCAAAATAGGATTATTGCGTGAGATTACACGGATTATTTTCTGTGAAAGAAACAAAAAACCAAAAAGGGATTAATCGCGGATTAATCCCTGCGAAAGAAACGAAAAATCCATAAACGGATTTTTCAGGGTGATCTTTCCAACCCGTCGTGCTCGGCGAAGACCGCTTACCACATGTACTTTTTGCGAATCCTTTCTCAAAGAATCGCTCACCAAAAAATCTGGATTTAGATTCAATCCATTTAACCCTGGTCGAGAGCGGATTCATTGGATTCACAATTCCTTTTTGGATTTTCCCAAAGAAATGAAAAATCCCTTTTTGGATTCAGAATCTGGATTCGGATTTTTCCCAAAGAAATGCAACCATATATCAATATTAGATAATAGATTAAGACTAATGGCCTCTTGTCTCCCACTCTTCGCCGGGCAACTTACTACTCAATGACCCTCTGATTTGTACAAAAATTCTCGCCCTTTCTCCGTGATTAGTGAGTCAAATATACTTTGTAGTAGTTTTAACAAAATATAGCGTAAATTGTCATTAGATATCACGAACTTTTCGGCTCATGAGCTCGACGAAAAAGTGTTAAATAAATTTATAACATAACCGACATACTAGCGTCGTACTAAGTGTATGCATTAGCGGATATTTGAAAGAAAGTTTCGTCGAAAGTGTTTCTTTATAACGTGACTTCAGATGTATCGATCTATTCCGTACATACAATGTATTTTTAAACACACACAATATCAATGATTGATGAAGTTAGTGCCGCATATGTGATGCTTAGTTGACATACCTCAACCACAATGAGTGTAATCCATGAGGAAGTATATATTGTTCCTGATGCTATTTAGAACTACTAAGTCTATGCTATAGTTTCCCTTTACTAAACCAATTGCTAGACCAAGTTCTTAAACGCAAGGATACGGTTCAATAAAGTTTTTAAGTGTATTTTTTTTTACAAAAAGATCCCAAGTTCATTTGTTGAGCGGTAAACTTTAAAGCGGAATAGAAACATCTAGAGTGCAGGGTAGCTAACATGCGAGACCGACAACAACGTGTAATCAGTTAGAGACGGCGATATTTCGGTCAGAGTTTTCAACCACCAAGACACGCAAACCATTTACATGTCTTTCACGATATTTAGGTTGGGTTACGTTCGTTTGATTTTCTTCCGGAAAAAGATTTCTTGGAAAAGTTTTAGAAAGTCCGGTCGATTGACTCGGTACTCTTATTTCGGAAAAATTGGAATGTTTTCCAAGCTTTTTGTTCTGGGAAGCAGAAAAGTTGGAAAAATCCAGAAATATTTCAACATGTGACGTCATCGCAGTTCAATAAAAGGCGAAAAAACATATTGGAGGACAATTTTTAGGTCGTAGAACCGTAATGGCTCTCTTCTCTTGATTCAGAAGTACAACGAGTATGAGAAGTTTTTCAAAAATGTCAGCTTAATGAAAAAGAATATATAAGAAAGGCACCGCAACCACAGCGCAGACGTTTATTGGGGTAAGCCGCTGACGCCATGGTTTTACGTTACTTAAAGTTTGGGATATTTCGAGAGAAAACAAAAAGTAGTCATCTGAAATATGTCGATGTAAGACTGCGGTATGCCCCAGAGGGGAGGGGATTAAAACCGTTTTGGTCAAGAAATGTTGCACGGGACCCCCAGGCCTAGTTCACTTTTGGATGCAAGCTTCAAGCAAAAATCGTCTCTAGCCCAGGGGTGTTCCGTGGATTGGCCCCAGGGCAAGCTGCTGATAGGTGCATAATATATGCTAATAAAGTAGTAAGTGACATCGCATGTGCATGGTGGCTGACAGGGGATAGAGGCGAGGCAATGAAGTTCTTATTGCACCAAAGTGGTGTTTCGAGGCAGGTCAAGAACAGCGCCTCCATAAAATCCTTGCTCGTAAATAAGTCTTTATGAACTTTAAGACTAACGTAGAAAGGCTACTCTTTTTTCATCGTTTGCCGGGTATTAATGGATGTAAAAAAAGTAAAAGAGAACGATAACCTTAGCAGTTTCCTTAACTACAACGGACAGTAAAACAGTTGCAATGGCCACAAGTCTAAAACAATTGCAAAAGCCATTAGTCTATCTCATTAGCACCGAGTCGAAACGCTTGAAAATCGAAAGCACATCATTGCAACACTACGAACGTTCCCCAGCTCATTTAAATTCCAAGGAATATCGCCATACGACACGAAAAACCAACACAGTAATTAGCGCTCATTTATCTGTGTTTCTTCGCAGAATTGGCGCCAAGGTAGCGAAGTTCTAAGAACATTCTGAATAGATATGAGTTCAGTCACATTTATTTTTTTAAGAACATAATTTTTATATTTTAGTTTGTTCTGAGAACAAGAAAAGCATTCACAATAAATAAATCGACCGTCGAATCTAATTTGAAAAACGCAGGCCAATAAATTTAACTTCGTCAATGATGAACAAAGCTGCTTGATACATTGGTCAAAATTCGGCCGATCAGTGAGGTCATTTGTCCAACTCGGCTTGCCCAAGCACAAAAGATAGAAAATCTTATTGTTCATGGTTTATAGGAGCTGTTAAAACGTCCACAGGAAGCTTGAACACTGTATTTGTTCTGGTTCTTGGACGAGTGATTTGTTTTCTCTTCATAGGTTTAAGTGCCGGTTCCCTCAGTGATATCCGGGCGGGATCCCTGAACACAGCACGTTTCTCCCGCATATGGAGACAACGTTTAACGACTTACAACCACGTGCCAGCCATGTGTCGGCGCGTAGATTTTTCAAGACACAATTGATTTGTGATCAGCGGATTCTCTAGATTCCAACAGCTATGCGCCTTGTGTGTTGCTGGCTCCAACTGGAAGCTGGTATTTTTCCCTTATATGGTGTCTGAGCTTCTTGCAATTTTTTCTGTCCTCTTTCTCTTTCTTTTCATCAGTCGTGTCAGCAGTAGCGCATCTTCGACTGTAGTCTCGGTTGCACAGTTTGTATTTGCTTCTAATGCTTTCAACTCGTTCGTTGCTCCTGGCCGAGCGCTCAGTCAGCTGCAGACGCCGTTGAACGTTTTCTTGCTCTTGTTCCTCTAATACGGTTTCGCTTTCTTTAAGGAACTGCGTAATTCCTTGATCTTTAACGTGTTTCCTTGTTCCGTCCACGTTTCCAGACTTGGTGGTCTTCAACAGCTCATGTAACCTGAAGAGTCGAGATAAACAGGAAGATTTAGGGAAAATACAAAACAACGTTTTTAAAATAAGTAAAACCGGCTGTTCAAATGGAAGAGGAGAAGGGAGGTTGGAGCGGAGGGAGTAGGGGGGCTGGGGGGGGGGGACTTGGGGATGGAGGGAGTAGGTGGAGACTGGCCACGGACTCTACCTTTAAAAATATTTAAGATATTCACGCCTATTGAAAATCAGAAATTTGGTGGAGCAGCAAAAAATTTAAAAGCTGTCAGTTTGAAGTGCTCTGATTTACCCAAGAAGTCATAAATGCAAAAATTCAGTGAAATGTATGTTTTTAAAATCTTGTTGAGCAGAAGTCAACAAGTTTAGAGACATTAAATACTTGGAAAAACAACAAACAAGTGTCATAAATCCTACAAACAAACGCTTAACTTTCAAAAGCACGATACTTGTAACACCAGATTCCAAGAAAAGATCAAAAAATGCACAGAAATGATAGTACTTGGCTAATCTGAGTCGTGTTCAAACATCTGGGTAAAGCTGTTACTCGCACGCTATCTCTCAGACCTCCTCCCCCACCGACTCCCTACAGCACTCGAGGACAATCGTAGGGCAGATACGTGAGCTCTAGTGGAATCTTTGTCAAGGACGGTTAATTTTAGTTCGTTGATTATCATTTGGTAATCGTTTGTCGAGTAACACGAAGTCTTTAACGTTCCGGCCGACCAATGCGTTGAGTGGGAAATGATTTTATCAAACTACTTCATGAAGCTAACGAGTAACGGACTCAATTTCTTACTTTCAAGAGGTTCTTGAAGTTTTTCGCCATTAAAATTGTGGCTACTATGACTTTATGTAGCCGTTCCAAAGTTTATATTAAAGAAGCAAAATATCACCACGCTGCGACCCAGAAGGAGAAGTGTGTCACGAATTAGGCTTTCGACAAGTTTTGCAATTTGAAAGAAGCTCTTAAAGGTATTACATTCAGAAAAAGAAAAAGAAACTTTCTTTAACTTTCTAGATCAACTTTAAAGCGAATTAAGAACATGAATTCAAAAAGTAACACAGCTGATTACACTACATATACATGTTTTCGAAACCAACGCAGTGTTGCGATGAAGACGTTGTCAAGTAAATAAACCATTATATTTTGGATAAGGGAGTGTCTATGAGAACCGTGTCATCATTGGATTTCTTAATTGCTTAATTCAATATTCTCCAGTTATCATTTGTCATCGCCTCACACAACTTTCCCATCAGTATATTCAAAATACACAATTACTGATTAGAGAGCTGATTCCTGATGCAAAATTGTAAAACAATTTCCTGATAGAGACCGGATGGAGTACGTTCTTTCAATCCTTTTTAGGTGTTAGAATCGAGCGCAGGTTTTGTTTTAGATATTACAAATCCGAGATTACTTCAACAGTAGACCTTTCGCCAGCCAAAAGGAGATTGATTGAGCTTACGAACGACACGGGCTGATATCTTGGGAGAGGGGGAGGGAGAGGGAAGTTTACAACAGTTTTAGAAAAGGCTGGGGAAGGTGCAGATCCCAGTCGTAGCCGAGAAACCTGTACTATACATACAGTGTTGTTAAACCGCACTTAAAACTATAAGACATTCACACACTAATACATTATAGCTAGGGTGGTATTTTAGATATCAGATGCAGCGGCTTTTATTGTTGAGGAGGAGGTGATATAAACTGGAGGTTCAATATGGGATACTACGATAATTCTGGAATTTTTATCTGTACTTATACTTGATGGGAAAACTCTAAGAGTAAGATATCAAGTGTAATACCTTTTTATAGAAACTGTAATTCATCGATTTTATGAACGTTTGTGGTGTATTTTTTAGTTTCCTTTGTAAAGGGAATTCAAAGTATTATTACTAAACACAACAAAAAAAATACCGTGCCGGACTAGAAAATCCTGCACACCACATCGTTTATCGGTTTGACAAAAAATAATAGAAAAATGTTTTTAACATAATTTAGCATAGGTATACGTATGGATTAAGATGAGCTATAGCTCATAAATTCCGATTACATGTAGAAGTGCAACAAAACAAAATTTACATTATAGAACCTGACACAATGAACACATATTTAAGCAAAGCCATTACCTCGTTCTATCCGGCCCCGATTTTAGCGACAGTCGTTCTTCTCCCTTCGCAACATCTTCGCCGTTTGTACGCCTTGCGTACCAACTGGTTTTATAGTCTTGTACTTTCTCGCGCCAATCATCGCTGTCCAAATCGATAACAGTTTCGACTTGGTGATCTTTATCCTGTTCCCCTAACTCTCCCCGTTCGATAGCCTCCACTATGTTTCCCATAGTTAACTGAGTTGCGTTGTGTTGGAAGAAACGATCTTCTGGCCGATACGCTCTACTGGCAGAGTTCCGTTGTTTATATACGTTTTGTAAGTCACACAAACGATCACAGTCTAAATGCGGAAATGAGTCATCAACCACGATTCGTCCAGAGGTTGAAGTCCTCAAGTGGTCATCGTAAGACGCGGTATTGTTTACGAACTGATCTGTCGCGATAGCCGGCATAAACAAGTTTCGAGTACTGCGCCTGCTTTGCTTCACGTCATTCACGTATTTGCCAGCGACTGCTTTTTATTTTAAATTTTCTTGTTTCAAACAAGGTCTTTTAAAAAAGGTGCGCATCATCTGCAAAAAAACCTGCATCAATATATTTCCATCGTTTTTTGTACATAAAAATATCAACTTTAAGTCATACAAAGTTGAACGGGTACCAATTTGGACGAAAGTGGTTCTACACCCCCACGGAGAACACCATTATGTTTAAGTCTAAATTCTTCGACGATAAAAATAGTAGCTGTCGTCTTATCTTATCGTAACACGCTCAGTTCAAATCATTACATCTTAACCGCCCTTGCAAGGTGCGACTTTGCGTGGTCTTATTGACCGAATGAAGTACTGTTATTTTATTGTAACACGCACAGTTTAAAACATTTCATCTTAACCGCACTTGCCAGGTGTATTGCGTGGTTATATTGATCGAATGAAGTACTGTTCTTTTATTGTAATACAATTGTAATACACACCGTTTAAAACATTTCACCTTAACCGCATTTGCCGGGTGTTTGCGTGGTTTTAATATCAACCGAAACTAACGACCAAACAATAGGCTCCCATCGCAGCTGTGACGTGAGAGAAGGAACCTTGCGTGGTTTTGCCGAAATTATAGTAGCTCTCAAAACAAGTTTTAAAGCTGATGACACGAATACTGACAAAGCACCTGTTTTGTAATATAAGAACTATTATGTAAGAGTGTTGAGGCTTTAAGTTGACCAGTAGCTGACCAAGTAAGACTGCTTTACTTTTTGAATACTTTAAAATTGGAAAGAATCACTACTTAATTGTAACATAGTTACTCAATTAAAAAATAAACGTATCTTAAGTACACATACAATGAGAATGAAGATAATTTTGTGTACAATCAACGTATGATAAACATTGGCAGTAGAACTAATGTTTCGCGGCGTTGCCATCGAAACGGTATTCGCTGCACCTAACACAATGTGCTCTTGTAGGCCGTTATAAAATTCCATCATTTATTTTAATAAGACGACGTCCAAACTTTTTAACGAGTACTCTTGCAGTACAAGCATGGTCGTTCGACTGATAAATAAGCCGAAGTAATGTCGCAGGACGGGACTACTTAACTGGTAAACCGTAACTGTAAGCCACAAACACACGTCTTAAAACAATCATTAGTTTTAACAGATTGACGCAGGTGACGGAACGCACGGCTGAAGTGGATGGTAATTATGAGCCAGGACCAAAACGATTGTGACTAAGCGAAATGTCTTTGTATATAATGTATGGTTTGCCCGTTTTTCTGTTGAGTATGGCTTTTCTCGTAGTTTGGTTGGCTAAATACCACATGTATCGTATAAATACACATATCAAATGACGGATCAAAAGATGGAAAACTTGTTGCTTCGGGTTTTCTTCAATTATTTTTGCATTTATGGCAGCTGTGGTCATGTTTTGTGTTCGTTACCTAATGACTTCGTTATCAGGACTAAAAATAACACTATTTATCATTGGAGGTTTATGAGGCGTGTTAGCTCATATGAGATCTCTCAGCTGCCAACTTGTTTGAAATTTATAAAACTGTTGTCCTAACAGTTCACTCTCTTGCGAGGTACATCAAGATCAACTCACTTGCCATTACCTCTTTTCACGTAACATACGACCTTATGAGGCCAAAGAAAAAATAACGCTGTTTATACTTGAAGATTTGATTTCACTTGAAATAAAACTGTTGTCCTTTTTATACATTCTCCAACTAGGTCCATCAAAGTCAACTCGGTTGTGATTACTTTTCCTGTCTTGTGTTCATGTAGCGTACGACCTTATGAGGCCAAAAGCATAACGTTGTTTATACTTGAAAGTTTGATCTTACTAGAAATAAAAGTATAGTCCTTTAATACATTCTCTAAGTCCATCAAAGTCGACTCAGTTGTGACTATTTTTTCTATCTTGTGTTCACGTAAGTTATAAGTTTATGAGGTCATAGAGAATATAACGTTTTTTGTGCTTGAAGATTGGATGTTAGTCGAAATTAACTGTTGTACATGTCCTTACAATTCACTCTCTTACAAGGTCATCAACGCCGAGCAGTTGAGATTACTTTTTCTTTCATGTGTTCACGTAAGTTTCTAACCGTATGTGGCCAAAGAAAATAGCGTTGTTTTTACTTGAAGATTTGACATTACAAGGTCCACCAATGTCGACCAGTTGAGATTGCCTTTTCTGTGATGTGTTCACGTAAGTTTCTAACCCTATGAGGCCAAAGAAAATAGCGTTGTTTTTACTTAAAGATTTGACATTACAAGGTCCATTAGTGTCGACCAGTTCATGAGATTACCTTTTCTGTCATGAGTTCACGTAAGTTATAACCTTGTGAGGCCAAAGAAGATAGCGTTGTTTTTACTTGAAGATTTGACGTTACTCGAAATGAAACTGTTGACCTCTCACAAGGTCCATCAACTGGTCGACCAGCTGTGATTACCTCACGAGTCATGTGTTAACGTACGGGGACACAAAAATAAACGACGTTGTTTATACTGGGAAATGGAGGGTTGTTTTAGATCTCTATTGAGCTACTAGTGGAGCTAATAGTTAACATACCGAGCTTACAGACCATGATCGTGAAACAAAATAAGCCGAGTGTAAACCAGTTGCTAAAACCCCGAGTACACTGACAGGAGCATCTTGGTTGGCTAATATGTTCAACTGACATAAATTCGGCGTGGTCACGGGACAATGAATGCTTGATTCAAATAGCCGGGGTATAGGTTGAACGACGACAAACATGAAAAGGGGAACGACCTTACATGTCCCAATCACGAACGCTGACTTTTAACGAACAATGTGGAACTTGTACAAGTCACAAACGGTACCCCCCCCCCTGAAGTTTCTGCAGAGGCCAGTGGGTCACAGTACACCGGTGCGTTCAGTGTCTTTCAGTAGTTCAAAGCTGCTTGATAACCAAATTGAAGCTGGTCTCAGATTTTCCAGTCTCAGATTTTTCCAGTCTCAGATTTTCAGTCTCAGATTTCCGCCAGTCTCAGATTTTTTTAAAGTGCCAAATTAAATTTATAATGAGAGAAATGAAGTCAAATGACCTTAAATGTGCTAAATCGTATAAAATAAACAAGATTACATCGAAACTGTTCAGGCAGAGGGGAAAATCAACTCTGGATGGGTAAGGTACAAAATGAGTTCAAAACTGACGAGATACGACATGCAAACCTTAATAACTTTAAGAGAAAACAATGAACAGCTCTCATTTAATGAATGAAAAGCGTTGTCTTCCTAGCTACCCAGAACATTTACAAAATTGGTTAATTGATGTGTACTTTTAATACTATGGGGGGAGGGGTAAGGTACCAAATATGTTCAAAACCGACAAGGTACGAATTTCAAACCTTAATAACTCCGAGAGAAAACAATGAACAGCTCTCATTTAATGAATGCTAAAGCTTTATCTTCCTAGCTACCCAGAACATTTATAAAATTAGTTAGTTGATGTGTACTTTTAATACTATGGGGGGAGGGTCAAGGTACCAAATATGTTCAAAACCGACGAGGTACAAATTTCAGACCTTAATAACTCCGAGAGAAAACAATGAACAGCTCTCAATTAATGAATGCTAAAGCTTTATCTTCCTAGCTACCCAGAACATTTACAAAATTGGTTAATTGATGTGTACTTTCAATACTATGGGGGGAGGAGTAAGGTACAAAATAAGTTCAAAACCGACGAGGTACGAATTTCAAACCTTAATAACTCCGAGAGAAAACAATGAACAGCTCTCAATTAATGAATGCTAAAGCTTTATCTTCCTAGCTACCCAGAACATTTACAAAATTGGTTAATTGATGTGTACTTTCAATACTATGGGGGGAGGAGTAAGGTACAAAATAAGTTCAAAACCGACGAGGTACGAATTTCAAACCTTAATAACTCCGAGAGAAAACAATGAACAGCTCTCAATTAATGAATGCTAAAGCTTTATTTTCCTAGCTACCCTGAACATTTACAAAATTGACTAGTTGGTGTGAACTTGTAATTCTGAGTTAAGTATTTTTTAAAAAAAGTATTTTTACATATATGAAAACTTTCCTGACAGTGACTTTCACACTGGTGAGCACATATACTGCTGTTGTGGAAGGGTAATTAAGCGAACGATTGCTTTTCCAAAAACCAGCTCATCACAAAACAACATCATTCAAGAGTGTAATGTGTCTATCAAATAATGCATTAGGCTATTTGCCAAGAGTAATCATAACATTGAAAATAGACGTACAGGGATAATGCTAACGCTATTCCCGTACTTAAAGTAGTCCAGTAACCGTCAGTGCGTCTTGTTGCCCTTTTCTCACTTCCTTTTAGAAAGCGAACACTTACAAAAACTCGTGTCATCTGTGTCAATTGATTCTTGTTGGTTTATCTAAAAAAAAAAGTTGCTTCTGTTTTCTTCAGAAGAAACACCCTGTAAACAGAAAAAGTTATGAACAAATATCTTTTCATGTATCAACTGAATTTGTTGAATCCTCGCATCGGACGAATAAGCCGGTGTCTGTTTTCTTCTCATGAAATGACCTGTAAACAAAAAGAGATAGTAACTATCATGCTCAACATAAATTATAGTTTTGATATAAATACCTAACACTTGAAGCCATAAGAGGACATTACAAATAGTTGGGCGTATTTAACAATTGGCCCAACGACGTCACTGCTCGTTAGATACTTGGTGTGTCCTGTATAGAGCCTTCATCATTATCTTTTTAATACGCCGAGTTCTTATAGATAGATGCTGAGCAGAATGCTTTGAAGTTATAGCTGAGAAGCTTTGTACAAAGGATAGTATAGAAAAAAAGAACAAGATATAATATCATCAAAAGAGCAGTGCCCAAGAAAATATTGTAAAAATAGCAGTACCTTATTTTTTATAAGAAAAGGGTTCGAAAATTCGGGACACTTTTTAAAGTTAATAACTTTTTTTAACAGAACAGATTATACACAACATATTTTACGCAACAGAATATCTTCGTTAGCAATTATTTTTGTTCTGGAGAGTTCTCGAATCTTGTGTTAACAATTCTGAAATAGCCACTAACCACGCGTCTGTATTCATACTAAAAATGTACAAAATGTAGAAAATGCGGCAACTGTTTAAAAATGTGGGAGAGGATGAAAACCCTTTTGGATTATTCAACGCTAGAAATCACACTAAAATGATTATTAGGGAAGGGGCAGGAACGCATGGGTGGGGTAATCAGCACATACTCATCTCCAACCCCCAAACTGCCAATCTTCAATTATCCAAATGGTTTGGTATTGGACAATTCCCATTTAGCAATGAAAAACAATTATGAGAAAAAAATATACGGACAAACAAAACAAAAAAGAAGAAACAATTGGGTTAGTGCATTCTTCTATGTAATAGTTACGTAATGTGACTTCAAATACTTGACCCATCTTGACGGTGCCTTACCTTGCTTTCTGATTTCGGAAGAACAAATAAGTTAACTAATATTGCGACTGTTCTTAAGAATATACTTTCTATTTAAAATGTTTTTGAGATTCAATTGAAGGATAAATTAATATTCAAGGTCTGGTTAATAACTTTTTAAAAGATCATCAGCGATTGTGCTCCATCGTTTTTAAAGGACTTAGCAGAACCTTACGTTCCCAGGCGTTCTTTAAGCTCTGCTACACAAGGCCTGCTAGTCCCCCATAGTATTACATGTAAACCCCAACCAACCAATTTTTTTTAAAAAATTCTGGGGAGCTAGGAAGATAAAGCTTTAGCATTCATTAAATGAGAGCTGTTCATTGTTTTCTCTCGAAGTTATTAAGGTTTGAAAGTGGTACCTCGTTATTTTTGAACTCATTTTGTACCCCAACCCTCCCCCCCATAGTATTAAAAGTACACATCAACTAACCAATTTTGTAAATGTTCTGAGTAGCTAGGAAGATAACGCTTTAGCATCCATTAAATGAAAGCTGTTTATTGTTTTCTCTCGAAGTTATTAAGGTTTGAAAGTGGTACCCTGTCAGTTTTTAACTCATTTGGTACCTAACCCCTCCCCCCATAGTATTAAAAGTACACAACAACTAATTAATTTTGTAAATGTTCTGGGTAGCTAGGAAGATAAAGCTTTGGTATTCGTTAAATGAGAGCTGTTCATTGTTTTCTCTCGGAGTTATTAAGGTTTGAATATGGTACCTCGTCACTTTTGAACTCATTTGGTACCCTACCCTTACCCCCATAGTATTAAAAGTACACAACAACTACCCAATTTTGTAAATGGTCTGAGTAGTTAGGAGGATAAGGCTTTAACATACATTAAAAGAAAGCTGTTTATTGTTTTCTCTCGAAGTTATTAAGGTTTGAAAGTGATACCTCGTCATTTTTAAACTCATTTGGTACCCTACCCCTTCCCCCATAGTATTAAAACTGCACTTCAACTAACCAATTTTGTAAATGTTCTGGGTAGCCAAGAAGATAATGCTTTAGCATCCATTAAATGAGAGCTGTTTATTGTTTTCTATCGAAGTTATTAAGGTTTGAAAGTCGTGTCTCGTCAGTTTTGAACTCATTTTGTACCTTACCCATCCAGAGTCGATTTTCCCCTCTGTTAGTAATTGTTTCGATTCAATCTTGTTTATTTGATACGATTTAGCACATTTATAGTCGTTTGACCTCATTTCTCTCATTACAAAATAAGTTTGGCACATTTAAAAAAATCTGAGACTGGCGGAAATCTGAGACTGAAAATCTGAGACTGGAAAAATCTGAGACTGGAAAACCTGAGACCAGCTTCACTTTGGTTGCTTGATACACGTCAGTTAGATCTGTGAAACATGCCCCACTGCTACAGCTCTGCTTAAACGTCATTAAATCCTCTTTGTTACGTAACCAGGAGTTCCTTGCTCTTGGTTTTTATAGAGCACGTACCAGTTAGAAACGTATTTTTTGAAAAAAAGTACCAAATAACTGAAAAACATACATGAGTTTAACTGAAAGTGAAACGTCCCAATGCGCCCTTTCCAACTTTAAATCTCACGTCTTGTGTTTCTTTAAAACGCACACTAAAGTGTTTCAAATAGCTTCGAATATTCTAATACATGTATTCCGCACACTGTTTGAGAATTGAGAACTTAAGACAACCTCACGTCTCAGCTCGGGTAAACCTCGAGCTGTCAGGAAGTACGAAATAAAAACAGACAACTACTGCCTGACTTCTATGCCATAAGGTTTTGCTATTTTAATCTTTGCTCTTGACGTCTGAAAGAAAGCAAACACAACATAAATCAAGGCTGATACCAGTGATTTAGTTAAAAAAAATCTCCGGTCTTTGACAAACTCTATATATAATAGTGAAGCTGGAATGATTCAACTAAACTGATCTCGAGTGATGGCACGTGTTTCACGCAAAAAACAAAGAAAAGCAGCGAAAGAATTCCTAAGCGTTATAATGTACACTTCTCTTTTATAAAAACGTCTAATTTTTTGGCCGAGGTCGCATTTTCTAAAATACTTTGGGAATTTCTATCTCAAAACGTTCTTAAGGCTACCGCTCACCTTGAGCGGTGTTTTCAGTTTTCCATGTGTAACTCCTTTAATACGCATCAGACATCCACAAACCTGTATATCAATGGAAAGCTGATACCATCTAAATGATGGTAAAAAGTTTGTTTAAATCTTTTGGTTAATAAACAAATGCAAGCATCGTAATTTAAACTGTTTATTTCACTTCTATACGTCAATGCAGCTCCTGAACTTGTTTTAGTTTGTCAGATTCAGCACCATTTGCGCTCTTCCCTGTATTCAGCATATACAGCTATTTCAAAAAAGGTTGTCATAGTCAATAGTCCGATACTGGAGCCGAAAAGGACTGTGGGTTTCAAGCAGCACAAACAATCTGTTACTGTTAGCATCGACTTTTCAAAATATAGAATGCAGGTTAACCATATAATGGCACAGCAATGCAAAAACAACCTTCGCTGGTGCATTATCAATCGTTAAGGCTGTACCCATAGTTCCTTTCGGTTCCAGTATTGACTATTGACTATGACAACCTTTTTTGAAATAGCTGTAAAACTGCCCTGATTGAGTTATGAAAAATAATTTGAGCGAATTTCAAACTTCCCGAGTACGGTTTACATCCTCAGCTAGTATTTTATGAACTTGCTAAATTTGGCGGCACGAGGTTAAAAATTGAAGCAGCGTTGATCATTTGCATGGTTGGAGTTTTGGCTAAAACATGTTTCGAGAAACTCGCTGCTTAATTACGCCGCTTAATTCTAGATTTACTTCCGGTAAAAACTCTCGTTGGCCATATCTCGAAAATTATTAGACGCATTGAAAAATATCATTTAATGTTTATTAATATTCCGCGAAAATCTCAACTTCGATATTTTGTTTTGTTCCAACAAGAACGGTAACCTTAAGCAGGCCAGCCAAGAAGTTAGAGCACGTGATGAGGTCGAACTAAAAGGCACTTGAAAATCCAGGCAGGGGATACCCGCTCACCTTTACAATAACAGCGTAAGAAAACATGTTTTTAGCAGGAGAAACGACATTTCATCTGGCATAAACTATCTACCTCATTTAGTACAGAACAGTGTTTGAAAGGGTGCAAACGCAGCAAAATTACAGACCTTTCATGGATCCAAGGTATCTTTTTTTATTGCAGTTTGCACAAGAAATATATCACTACAAAGGACAGAGGCCATAAAATCAGCACACTCATGAAAGCACATTATGTATCAAGGAAACGGAACACGGGTACAAGCGTACGCTGCGTGGACGTTTCTTGTTCGACTCCATTTTAACACAACCCTCTTTCAACCTCGTTCCCTGAGTTCCCAGGCTGTCCACTCTCCCGCGAGAAAGATCCATTTAAACTAGCTACAGGCTAATAGCCCCATGTCGGTGTTGATTCGGTACATTAGTCTTAACACATAAATTGTAACAACGAATACTGTACGCCAAATCGGATACTGTATTTTTATTATTAAGAGTTAAAAGCTTTTGCTGTTAATGTAATAATTCAATAGCTTGACCACCGTAGTTCACTCAACCATTACAGGGGTGGGAACGCGCTGGTTGTACTAAACTTAGATTGGACAACGAGCAGATTTTATTCACTGGATAGGGATTTTATAATATTTATATTATATCTCCTCTTCGTTCAACCGGGCCTTTGGTATCCAGTAACTTCATTGTAATAACAAACTCCCAAACTGTCTGACTTTGGACGCCAGTTTACTGGCTCGCGGTGACAAAGAAACCCTCATAAGAGTTTTTCAGCACATATGACATAAAATAAATAGTTGGTCCTTGTACAAAACCTGAGCTAACTGTTTATACACAATTTGAGCTTGGGTACATAAAACAATTATCGTGACAAAGGGAATAAGCCGGGTAAGCAAAGAAATGAACTCCAACTAACTACGATGGTTCAGAGATGACACGAAACAAGGAAGTTCCTGTATGTTTATTTCTTCAAACCGTATCAGCTAAGAGATATAACGATTCACAAGTCTCCTGGTTAATTGCTAGCGTATCTATAGTATGACAGGAAATCGGCGAGAGCATCCTTTGATGGGGGTTCTGCTGCTTTATTTGATTGGGGTCCGGTTGCCTCATTTGAAAGGGGTCCTGCTGCCCTCTTTAACGGGGGTTCTGCTGCCTCATTTGACAAGGGTCCTGCCGTCTGATTTGATGGGGTTACTGCCTCACAATCAGTGGTCGAGAAAGCGGGATAACTGGTCAAATCCGTTGTCTGACGATTTTCAAACCAACCATCATCCCCTGAGCTACTGTCCTTTGTGCAGCTGCTGTGGAAACCGTCATTGCTTGCGCAGCTGTCATGAGCAAGAGAGGATTGAGGTTGAAACCGACTGTAATTTGTAGAGTGGTAGGAGCTACAACTCGGTTGTTGACCAGGTTCATTTGTGGTTACAGAAAAACGCCCGTGAGATGGATGCCCATATTCACTCGTGACTCGTTGCCATGGTACCCCACGAGGTTGCCATGGATGAAGAGTAGAGTGTTGTGGATGGGCGAAATCTTTAGGTGGGGGAGGCAAGGGTGGATAATCATCACCAGAAAGGGGACACTGGTACTGAAGATGCTGTTGTTGCGACTGGTTGTCTTGACTTCCACGTTCTTGCTCTTGTCTACTCCAACTTTTGTTCTCTCCAGGAGTCACAGGTTCGTGCGTGACAGTGTGGCGTGACTCATCACATTTCCCAGGTTTTTCCCGCCGTCTGTCTGTCATTGTTGGCTTCGCAGAATCCTCGTCGTAATAGAAGTTAGGTGGAGCAAACTCCGGATCTCGCTCATCGTGCGGGTTGTAAGCGGAAGGCGTGGCTTTGTCTTGCTGGACTGGAACGTAAGAAAAACAAATTAAATTGGACTTGCGTTATTTCAACACACACTTTAACAATCGAAGACTCGGAGGATGCTGATAACACAGCGAAAAGCTGCAGAAACACAGCATTGCCACTTGCAAGGAGAAAATTCACAAAAGTTCATTCTTGTAAACACGAGTTTATCGTGAATCAAGCTCCTTGGGATAACAAACAAAGGATTTCCGGCGTGAACTAAAGTCGGTCATGATTACGAAAAAATCACACCGGCAGGATTTTGGCTTTGAGCAGTAAGCTGAACACGGACAAAATAACAATTTTTGAACAGAATTTAAGCAATATTACTAAAATTCTGCCAAGAATGGTGTTGTAGTTAAGGTCATTCCATCCAAATAGAACCTGCACTCAGATTTTGGTAAAACTTTGTCCA